>PVKU01008724.1:0-70228 GCA_004027475.1 Anoura caudifer | reverse complement strand
ATTTCATATAATAAGGGCTTGGTAATGATGAACTCCTTTAACTTGACCTTATCTGAGAAGCACTTTATCTGCCCTTCCATTCTAAATGACAGCTTTGCTGGATAGAGTAATCTTGGATGTAGGTCCTTGACTTTCATGACTTGGAATACCTCTTTCCAGCCCCTTCTTGCCTGTAAAGTCTCTCTTGAGAAATCAGCTGACAGTCTGATGGGAACTCCTTTGTAGGTGACTATGCCCTTATCCCGTGCTGCTTCTAGAATTCTCTCCTTCATTTTAATCTTGGCTAATGTAATTCTGATGTGCCTTGGGTCCTCCTTGGGTGCCGTGTTCCTCCTTTTAAATTGTATGTTTTTTAAATTTTTAAAAAACATACAATTGTGCCGTGTTCCTCCTTGGGTCCAACTTCTTTGGGACTCTGAGCTTCCTGGACTTCCTGGAAGTCTATTTCCTTTGCTAGATTGGGGAAGTTCTCCTTTATTATTTGTTCAAATAAGTTTTCCCCTTGTTACTCTTCCTCTTCCCCTCTGGTACCACTATAATTCGGATGTTGGGACGTTTAAAGATGTCCTGGAAGTTCCTAAGCCTCTCCTCATTTTTTTTGAATTCTTGTTTCTTCATTCTTTTCTGTTTGGTTGTTTCTTTCTTCCTTCTGGTCCACTCCATTGATTTGAGTCCCAGTTTTCCTCCTATCTCTGTTGGTTCCCTGTGCGTTTTTCTTCATTTCACTTATTGTAGCCTTCATTTTTTCATCTAATTTGTGAGCAAAATCAACCAATTCTGTGAGCATCCTGATCACCAGGGCTTTGAACTGTGCATCTGATAGGTTGGCCATCTCTTTGTCACTTAGATAAATTGGCTCTGGGGCTTTGATTTGTTCTCCGGTTTGAGCCATTTTTGTTTCTGTTTTTTATTTTTATTTTTATTTATTTTTTTGGTCTAGTCATGGCTGTTATGTAGTGAGGGGTGGAGCCTTAGGTGTTCCCCAGGGTGTTCCCCAGGGTGGGGCAGCCCAGTGGCTGGGTAGTGACACTGTATGTGGGGTGGGGTATGAGAGGGAACAATGGCCTTTGCTCTGCTCTCGGATTCTAGTCCCTTCTGCCGCTTCCCCTTCGCCTGGATTATCTGCATGCGAATGTGGGACCACCTGGTCAGCCAGCTGCCTTGCGTGGCCTCACTGGGTCTGCACAGTTGCCACCCCATGCCTGGGGTCTGCTAGCTGCCACCTGTGCACCTGAGATCTGTCAGCCACTGCTGCCTGCATGCCCGGTCCACACCTCCGATTTCTCCTGCCATGACTCTGCCCCTCTTACCGGTCTGGATGAGTGGTTGTTGGACTTCTGTACAGTTCAATGTTCTATGAGTTCTGGTTGTTTTCTTGTTTCTAAATCTTTGCTGTCCTTAATTTTGGTTGTGAGAGGAGGCACAGTGTGTCCACTTACACCTTCATCTTGGCCGGAAGTCTAAATTGTATGCTTTTTATAACTGGTCTGTAGTTTTCTTCTTCCACTTAGAAAAATTGTGAAGTATTTGACATGTATAGGAGTGTACATATAATATATGTAAAAATAAGGAATAATAAGATGTGCGTACCTCCTCTATATAAAAAACCAGTATAATTCTATGTCCTCTCCCAATTATATTCCTCCATTTCCCAAGAGAAAAACAACCTAAGTTGTGCATCATTCTATTACTTTAAAAAAAAAATTTTAGCACATGTGTATCTTAAGCATTATATAGCTAATTTTATATGTTTTTTTAATCATCTGTAAGTTGTTAAATGCAGAGGTTCTCAAAGTGTAATTTTGAGTCACCTGGGGGATCCTGAGATCCTTTCAGGGGATCAAGAGGTCAAAACTATTTTTATAATAAATGCTAAGATGCAATTTGCTTTTTTACTTTCATTCTCTCACAAGTAGTGGCATTCTCCACTGTACATTTGGGAAAGCTGCATAACTCAATGAATCAGTATTTTCTAAATGACCAATGCATGATGTTAAAAATCATCCCTGCCAAAGAGATCCACTAAAGCACAAGATGGACCAGTGGATTCCAATGTAACAGATGAGGCAGATTTCACAGGTATGCCTTCAGATTTCATGCTGTGCCAGCCTTTAGGAAACCACCACTTGAGGTGTGGTGTAATATCAAAAGAATATCCTCAAGACTTCCGGCCAAGATGGAGGCGTAGGTAGACACACTGTGCCTCCTTGCACAACCAAAATAAGGACAATGAAGATTTAGAAACAAACAAACAAAAAACCCCAGTAGTGACAGAAAATTGAACTGTATGGAAGTCTGACAACCAAGGAGCTAAAGTACACACATTCATCCAGACCAACAGGAGGGGTGGAGTCAGGCAGCCGGTGGAGAGGGGTCCTGGCAAAAAAAAAAGCGGTGGCACCGGGTGTGCAAGTGGCACTGGCAGACCCAAGGCATGGGGTAGCAATGGGCAGACCCAGAGAGGCAGCAACTGTGAATTGGGGCACAGCACGCAAGGTGGCTGGCTGACTGGGATGTCCCACATTCACACGTAGATAAACCAGGTGAGACTGGGGAGTCAGACAGACTGCAAAACCCAGGGTCCTAGCATGGGGAAATAAAGCTGCAAAACACCAATTGAAAACACCTGTGGGTGTTGAGGTGCTGGGAGAGACTCCCAGCCTCACAGGGGAGTTCGTTGGAGAGACCCACAGGATCCTAGAATGTACATAAGCCCACCCACATGGGAATCAGCACCAGAAAGGCCCAGTTTGCTTGGGGGAAGTGGCAGAAGGGACTGAAATCTGACAGAGAGCAGAGCAAGCACTGTTGTTCCCCCTCTGACCCTGCCCCTACATACAGCATCACATCCGAGCAACTGGGTTGCCCCGACCTGGTGAACACCTAAGGCTCTGCCCCTCACTATATAACAGGCATGACCAGACCCCCCGCCCCCCTAAAATGGCCCAAATGAAAGAACAAATCAAAGATCCAGAGCAAATACATCTAAGTGACCAAGAGATAGCCAACCTATCAGATGCATGGTTCAAAGCACTAGTGATCCAGATGCTCACAGAACTGGTTGAATTTGGTCACAAATTAGATGAAAAAATGAAGGCTATGCTAAGTGAAATGAATGAAAATGCACAGAGAACCAATAGTGATGGGAAGAAAAATGGGATTCAAATCAATGGAGTGGACCAGAAGGAAGAAACAACCAACCAAACAGAAAAGAATGAAGAAACAAAAATTCAAAAAAATGAGGAGAGACTTAGGAACCTCCAGGATATCTTTAAACATTCCAACATCCAAATTATAGGTGTACCAGAAGGGGAAGAGGAAGAGCAACAAGGGGAAAACTTATTTGAACAAATAATAAAGGAGAACTTCCCCAATCTAGCAAAGGAAATAGACTTCCAGGAAGTCCAGGAAGCTCAGAGAGTCCCAAAGACGTTGGACCCAAGGAGGAACACACCAAGGCACATCAGAATTACATTAGCTAAGATTAAAATGAAGGAGAGAATTCTAGAAGCAGCAAGTGATAAGGGGACAGTCACCTACAAAGGAGTTCCCATCAGACTGTCAGCTGATTTCTCAAAAGAGACCTTACAGGCAAGAAGGGGCTGGAAAGGAGTATTCCAAGTCATGAAAGGCAAGGACCTACATCCAAGATTGCTCTATCCAGCAAAGCTGTCATTTAGAATGGATGGGCAGATAAAGTGCTTCTCAGATAAGGTCAAGTTAAAGGAGTTCATCATTACCAAGCCCTTATTATATGAAATGTTAAAGGGACTTATCTAAGAAAAAGAAGATAAAAAATATGAACAGCAAAAAGACAGCAAACTGACAGATATTAACAACCACACCTAAAACAAAAGCAAACTAAGCAAACAGCTAGAACAGGAACAGAAACACAAAAATGGCGATCACATGGAGGGTTATTAGTAGGGGAGTGGGAGAAGGAGAGAGGGGGAAAAGGTACAGAGAATAAGTAGCATACATGGTAGAAAATAGACAAGAATAGTGTGGGAAATGTAGAAGCTAAGGAACTTATAAGTATAACACATGAACATGAAGTGGGGGGAATATGGGTGGGAGAGCGTTTTCAGGTTGGAGGGGAATGAAGGGGGGAAATGGGATAACTGTACTAGCATAATCAATAAAATATATTAAAAAAAGAATATCCTCAGTTATCAGAAAAGATCATTAAAATACTCTTTCCTTTCCGACTACCTTTATTTGTGAGGCCATACTTTCTTCACATACTTCCATTAAAACAACATATTATAACAGATCGAATACAGACACAGATATGAAAATTTAGCTGTCCTCTATTAAGTGAGGCATTAAAGAGGTTTGCAAAAATGTAAAATAATTTTACTTCTCACTAAATATTTGTTTTGAAAAATAGTTATTTTTCATAAAAATATGTGATTGCCATTAAGTGTTTTGGGTTATTATTTTTAATGAAGTAATACATTTTTAAAAACTTCTCAATTTTAATTTTGAATATGAGTACTCTCTATATCTGTAGCTTAGAGTTTCTAAGCCTTGGCATGATGACATTTGGGGCCAGATAATGCTTCATTATGGGGGCTTTCCTGTGCATTGCAGAATATTTAGCAGCATGTCTGATTCATACCCACTAGATGTCAGTAGTATACCTCTATCCCAGTAGTAAAAAACCAAAAAGGTTTCAGCGTTTGCTAAATTTCCCCTGAGGAACAAACTAATTCCCAGTTGAGAACCCCTGATCAATGAATATCTATAGGTTCTATTGATATTACCCATAGAAACAAAGCTATTTGGGATCTTCATTAATTTTTAAGAGTGGAAAGAGAGATGAAAAAGCATGAGGACCAAAAAAAAAAAAAATTCTGAGGACCACTTGCTTAATGTATTATTCGGCCATGTTTTCACCCAACATAGTTGGTAAGATTTATTCACATAGATGCCTGTAGCTGTACATCACAAATTTTCACAGCAGAAGAGTACTCTATCCAATGAATATACAAGAGTATATTTATTTATGTGTGTAGGAGACCATTCTGTGTGGCATGGGCCCAGCTCCCAGTGTAAAGCAAGGTCTGATGCACAGGATCCAAGCCCACGGATAGGTTCTCCGATGGGGAATTAGGCCTGCAATGTACCTAGGCCGCTTTGAGACTTGCTTTTGCTAAAACTCCCTCACCCTGAATTGAGGCAGCAAACATTTACTGCAAAGTAACTTCCTAAAATCCATGTTAAACCTTCCAAGGATGAGTGTAACTGATTCAACCACTTTTCCCTTTTCATTTGCAAATATCCTTCTTTTGTGATGTGATTATCGGCATCGGCTCCTTTGTTTTCTGTAAAAGGTAACCACTGACCTGTGCATAGTAAACGAGGACCATCATGTAATGTGCCCAGAAAAGAAATAAAGGCCTGTCATAGTGAGGGCCACGGCTTTTTCTGCTCTTGAGAGAGAAAAGCAATGCTGTCCCTTTTCCTCCACAGGACTCAGTAGTCTGTGTGAATTTCTTATGCCTCATCCACAATGTGGTGGACCCCATGAGCGGGGGTCTGCATCAATGTGTCTTTATACAGAAGCACTTGGCTGGGTATTGTGTTGTGGGTATATGTGTAAGAATGGACTTGCTTGGCTCAATTCTATGGGATAAAGGCAAGTTGTTTTAAACATTTGTAGGTGGGAGCATAAGAGGGTTCATTGCTCCACATCTTAAAAATCAGAAAAAAAAATTAAAAGCCTAATACCAGATCTAGTAATGGTGTAATAGAGTATCTTACTGTGTTCTTAGGTTTCCTTAGTCACTAATGAGGTTGAGTATTTTCCCCATGTTTTATTGTTCATTCTGCAGATGCTTGTCTCTTGTTTCTGACCATTTTTCTATTGGATTGTCTATAGTTTCCATTATTGATTTGTGTGAGTCCTTTAAATCTGAGAAATACTAATTATTTGTCAGGTTATATTGGAAACACCTTCTCTCCGCTTGCGGCTTATTGTTTTAATTCCTTTATAGTATCTTTTGATGAACAAAATTTTTAATGAAGTCAAATTTATCATCTTAAAAAATAGTTTGTGTGTTGTGTTTTGCTCTAAAAAATAACACCCTGAGGATGCCAAGTAGACATACAGCAGATCTTCTCAGTCACATCTCCAACTTTCTTCCTGTTCCCCACCTGTCTCTTTTTGTGTTACAACATGGGCACCTTCTTTTGACATAGCTCTAGGTCTTTTATTATTATCTATAGTCCTGTCACAGTTTTCATTTACTGTAACTGCTATATTTTTCATTTTTAGAAACTTTTTTTATCCTTTCAAGTCTATCTAGTTTTAAAAGCTCCTTTTTGTTCCTTACTACTTTAGATTACTTTTTATATCACTTTGAACATTTTAAATACACTTATTTTATACCCTGCACCTGATGATCCAACATCTGAGGTCTTAGCAGTCCTGACTTTGTTATTCCTTCTTACTCTTACACTTAGTGCCTGAGTCCTTATATCTTGTGTTTTATCGAGAACTCACATTTGTTGGAAGTTTAGGAACAAAAATTCTTTGAGGCATGGGTCAACCCATTCATTCTGAGCCTATTTGCTCCTGTTAGTTACATGGGGCACATCAACCCTGGATCACTGGGACCGGAGGGAGAGGCTATTTGAATAGAGTATTCAATGAGTAAACTCCTTCCACTAATGCTTCCTCTCCCGATTTCTGTAAACTAAACTTTCAGCTTGGGTGATTTTAGAATCAACAATTGCTATAACCTCATCAAGACAGCTGTCTCACAGATCCCCAGGAAGGACCTCTAAAAGTCTCTGCTTTATGTGGGTATCTCTAATCTGATTTACACTTTTCTGTTAGTCCAAGACTTAGTTTCCTCCTCTCAGCATCCATCAAAATCAAACCCTTAGTCACTGAGGTCAGTGGATGCCCACAGGTGAGAGCCAGCTTCTCAGAAAGGAAAGTGTTTGCTTTCCTTTCTGGATTCTGGCTCCCATAAAAAAAAGTTGGCTTCTGAGGATTTCCTTTTCTTAAAGGTCAATTAGGCATATAAAAAATGTTCTAATATTTGCTTCATATTTTTAGTGGGAGGGTTTTCCAAGATATATAATCTATAGTTTTCCTAGAAATAAATAATTTTATATTATCTCTTCTTTAAAAAAAAAGATTTTATTTGTTTTTAGAGAGAGGGGAAGGGAAGGAGAAAGAGAGGGAGAGAAACATCAATGTGTGGTTACCTGTTGTTCACCCCCTACTGGGGACCTGGCCCACAACCCAGGTGTGTGCCCTGCCTGGGAACTGAACTGGCTACCCTTTGCTTCACAGCCCCATGCTCAATCCACTGAACTACATTAGCCAGGGCTATCTCTTTACTTTTGTAAATCACTGTAGTCCCCCCCCGCCCACACACACACCCTACCTAATTTCATTGGCTGTGTTAGCTTGTTGGCCTCCTAAGGATAGAGACAGTGAAAGATCAGCAGGTCATATCTACAAGCTTTAACAGGATCTGTAGCTATTCATTGCCCAAACCCTAAATCAGAGAGCATCAGCTCACAGAGATGCTACATTTCCTAGAAATACTTCTACGAATGCCTTTGAGTTATCCAGTCATTAGCTTAATATATATATAAAGTACATCCAGTTATTAGGTGAATGTATAAAGGATATTTTAGAAAGTGGGCAAGTCAACACCAAAGTAGGGAATTTACATTTGCAGGTAAAAAGTCTACCCAGTAGCTATTTTGGATAACAGTATGTTTGCTTACCGGTGTCCACTTCTGTCCTTTTTCCAAGATCATGAAATGTGTGTTATCTCCTAAGGTCTGAAAGAACTCTTCTGTGTCCACCATGGTGCCATCTTCCTCCAGCACCAAAGTGACCAGTGTGCTGGTGATAAGCAGGGCATCCAGAGTCTAGGTTGGCAATACATCAGAGACATTTGACCAGTCACAGACATTGACTATGCTATAGTTTCAGAAGAGCTGGCAGATTTTGACAAAAATTTAACGGTCAAGGTATATCTGAAGTGGTGTCTATGATTCAGTCTTGGCTTGGAAAAAGACAAATTAATTAAGATTTTTGAGGGACCTATCTTCAGAGATTTCAATGACATGAGATAAATGATTATATTTAATAATATTTACAGTTTCTAAAAATACCTACTTATTTTGACAAATAAAACGAATAATCCTCCACATATGATATTTAAGGAGCGTGAGCCTTATGTGGTATATTTGAATGTGTCTCTTACTTAAGAGCCTGAGTGTTGGATGCTTATTTCTCATTTCCCTGGTGTTTGTGTCTGGGTTATGCCTCCATGTGATTCTTTCTTATTTTATGACCTAGGACACTTAGATTAAGGACTATTCTTCCTGAGACTTCATAACAAAAAACAGATTTCCAAAGTCTGCTGCTTCCCTATATTCTCTCTTGTCAAATAAAGTTACATTATCAACTGATGACTGTTTGTAAGGTTTTTGTCTTTGTGCCTAAATCTCTAATGGTACAAAGATGCAGTAATGTTTCCTTTCATTCTTTTATTCTCCTTTAACCACTTAGAAATGGTCCCCCTTAGACTTTTCAAGATCAAGACATGGACATTTCATTCTTTACATTGGCTTAGTACCAAGACCCTGAGCCTTCTGAGGACTGTTGGGGAGGCACTGTGGCTGGTGGTACCTTGCTGAGCAGCTCCTTCAGACTGCTTGCCATCACCCCCCGCCGGCTGCTTCTGTTGTGGTTGGAGACTCGGAAGGGGCGAGCTGAATGCATGATGGGAGTGAGTAGGACTCTCTTGGTCTGTGATCCCACAAATGTCAGGGGCCTGGAAATGGAGAACAAAAGGAAAAAATACATTTGACATTACTTTATAAAAAAAGTCTTTAAAGAGAGGTTTGAAGTATACAAATACCAAACAATTTTAATATCTACACCTAAAAGAAAGAAATCCAATGGTTGGAAATTATTAAAAATTATGTGTCACTATCTATTTATCTCCCAATATCCAAGGAACAAAAAACATAATACATAAAATTAAAAACACAACCATTATTACACCAGAACACTCAAAGTCCTTGCAATGCAACATTATAATCTGGCTCTAGAAACTGATTAAAAGTGAAATTTTTGCTGAAAGTAATTGCAGAAATCAGCCAACCAACCCACCAACTAACCAACCAACCAACCAACCAACCAAAGTCCTTGCAGTAACTAGTTGAGAAAGAATAATAAAGGTTAGGGTCAACGAGGAACAACAGAACACTATAATAACTGTGGTTGGAATAACAAGAAGGAACAGAATGTTGGGCCATATGTCACATGATCCTTTGAAATAAGTTCCATATTTATCAAAGAATTAACTCAAAATTTCTCTATAAAAAAGAACTAATTTCTCTATAAAAAAGAACTAAAAGAACTAAAAATTTCTCTATAAGGAAGAAAAGAACTTTTCTTTCTTCTATGGAGAAGGAAAAGAATAATAGCAAAACAAGTCAAGACAATTTTTTGAGAAAAAATTCTCTACCTATGGTTATTAAATTTTCATTACCTAGCAACTACCAAAAAATAATAAAATGGATAAATGAGAAATACAATAGCTGATAAGATGCTTACTACTTTAGAAGTTATTTAACAAACCCATATTTTGCTATAAACATTAACTCAATCTTCAGAAAGCTGTGATAGTTATAATTTTCTTGATTTATAGATGAGGAAAATCAGTCTAGTGAGCTGCCCACATCCAGTAGGAGCCAGAGCTGGGATTCAGCCCCAGGTACCTGTTCTTTGTTTCATAAAGGTGATATAGTTACTAGTTACTAACTAAATAATAAGAAAAGATTGCATATTAGTGAACATATGAAGCTTTTGATAGCAATTAAAGAAATGTGAAACCACCTTTGATACTCCATCACATGCTTAGAAACCAAAGTGCAAGAAGAAGTTGTTTAAAATAACTCCATAAGAAGAAACAGACGTACCTCACTGGTAGCACTGAAGCACAGGTGGCAAACACAAGCTCCGCTGGCCGAATCTGGCCCTCTACCTTGTTTTATCCAGCCTGGCACCTTGCTTCTACCTGGCGGCAGCTCTGAGCTCCTTGCCCCTAGTTAAGGAGCAGTTACATTTATATAGTCCTAAAATTACATTCAGCCCTTTGAAGGCAACTGCCAGGCTGATGTGGTTCCTGGTGAAAATGAGTTTGACACCCCTGCACTAGAGGTGGTTGACTCTTTTTGGAGACAAGTCTAGCAACATGTAAAGAGCTTTCATCCAAGACTGTAGACTACTTTATACTGAGGAATATATCCATGTAGAAATTATTCAAAAGAATATAAACAGTAATTAGCTCTTTGTAAAGTATATGATTGTCTAACCACTATGCTATATACCTGAACTTAATACAAAATAATATGGAAAGTAAACTGGGATTGAAAGAAACAAATTAAAATTAAAAAGCAGAAATTAGCCCTGGCTGGAAGCTCAGATGGTCAGAGCATCACCCCGAAACATGAATGTTGCAGATTCATTCTCCGGTCAGGGCATGTACGAGAATTAACCATGAATGCAGAAATAAGTGTAATAACAAATCAATGTCTGTCTGTCTCTCTTCCTCTCTAAAATCAATAAATAAAAAATTTAGAAAAACAATGTCTTAAAAAAGAGAAATTAGCAACGTTTCAGGCAGATCTTGCTTCATGTTGGGTGCTGTGACAAGCGACATGTGACCTCATTTAATCCCCAGGCCCCCAAGGCCCCAGTGCCTATGGCCGCACTCTTCCTGAAGCAGGTCCCCCCTTCAGGTGCTCAAAGAGTTGTTGACAATTTGGACAAATACTTGCACAGTGAGATTCTAGAGAATGACACAAAGGACCACCCTGTAGAAGATACAAAGTAAGGACCTGACTGCTTTCTAACACGACAGTTTGTTTAATCCATTGAAGGCTAAAATTCTAAATACCTGTACTGTTTTTAAAATGCCTATTACCTAGGATTTAGCACTTTATTTTTATGCACACACACAACTGTCTTGTTTATTATCCTTTGTTTTCCCAACTAGATTGGAATTTCCTTATGGACAAAGGCTTCTTTGTTGTATCCATAATGCCCAGTTTAGTGCTAAACATAGAACTTTTACATAGTATATTGTCTAAACTGAAGCTTTATAAATGGACAAAAATGAAAATTCAATGCCTCACAAGTAATTTGCTATGTGGAAAACTGACTATATCATAATGAACCAGCTCCCAAACATCGTCAGGCTCAGTTCATGCTACCAGCAGTTGAAGGAGGCGCCCCATAGCAGTGAGTGTTTGTGCCTTATCCCTGTGCCTCATCAACAGCCTGGCATTATGGAAACAGACCTAGATTATTAGTAAGAATTTAGCCTGAAACATATTCAGTCAGCATCACATAAGTGCCTCATAAGTGCTCATATCTGAGCACTTGCTATGTGCTAGCTCTTTACATAAATTAACTAATTATCATCACAACCTTACAAAGAGTTATCCACTTCACAGATGAGAAAACTGAGGCTCAGAGTGGTTTCTCAAGGACATTCAGTTAAAAAAGGAAGAGAGGTCTGAACTTCACACCTCAACAGTAAACATCAGTCAGGAGCACTATGAGGAAGAGCTGCTTTATGACTGAAAGGACAGCAGTGTTCTCAGTTCGCCCCTCAGCCCCTTCCCTTTAGGCCACTGGAGTCACTGCATATGTGGTTCCCAGGGAGGCAACAGCAAGGGAATTGTGCCAGGTCAGTGGTCTCCAGTGGGGCTCCTCATCAGAATGACAAGAGACCCACTGGGTAAATCAGAGCATGAGCCAATGTGGCAGTGGGACTAGCATCAGCCTGTGAACGTTTGCCCTGATTCCCAGGAGTTACACCAGGTTCCTTGTCACACAACACAATGAACAAGATGCTCACATTCTATTGAACTGATGATACAGAGAATTCGTTCAGTCTCATCCGTGGTGACCAGGTGGATGGGGCAGGGAGGATTATCCATATTATAACTTACATTTAGAACACAGGTGGCAAACACCAGGCCCATGGGCCTAATCCGGCCCTCTACCTTGTTTTATTTGGTCTGTCACCTTGTTTCTACCTGTCGGCATCACCGAGCTCTCACTTAACTGTTAAGGAGTAGTTACATTTATACAGTCCTGAAATTACATTCAGCCCTTTGAAAGCAACCTTGAGGCTGATGTGGCCCCCAGTGAAAGTGACCTTGACACCCCTGCTATATACCTTAGTGCCTTGCCTAATAACTCTATAGGACCCGTATCACAGATGGGGAAAACAGGCCCTGGACATTGAGAAATTAATAAGATCAGAGTCAGCAAGTGCTAGCACAGGGGTTCAAATCCAGCCCCCACTTTCACAACATGGGGCCTTCCCTACCAGGTATGAACCCTCCTATAGCAGAGGGAACCTTGGACCCTAACCAGCAACAGCTTCTCCTCCCCCAAAGTGGGAAATCATTGCCATTGTCCACGAGGCCTTCTAGATTCTATGCCCACCGAGACCAGGGTCTGTCTGTACATTTTTTACTTCCCCACAGCACCTCACTCTGTGTTGGCATGTGACCTAGTCACTGAGTAAAAGAGAGGCTATGACAAAAATCAGAGAAATGGGAGAACAAAGTTCATGTCTTGGAATGCTAGGTCCATGCCCTGGTGGCCAATGGCACCCCTTGTGGGCATGAACAGCTTTGACCTAGTTGGTCCCATATTTCTCCATTGGATACAAATGCTCACACCTGCTCCAGTGACCTAGCACAGCTGATTATACAAAGTTCTTATTGTCCTGTAACTTCTGACAAGAGCTGGCAGTCATTTCTGGTTCTCCCTCTTCACACTGTGCTCAAGATAGTCATTCTTGCTAAAAAATAAAGTGGGGCATACAGTCTATTGTTCTTCTTACCCGTTACAGGAGGCCTGGGTCATTGTTGGAGCAAAGGCACATGGAAGACACATAAATATTTTTGAAGGCATGAAAATTAAATTCTGCCCTTTTTTCCTATGATCAGAATGAGTGATTGGATGTACCAAATTATGTAAAATCAAGACTGCCTTATATGCAACATAAAAAGGGGTTAAATTAAATTTTACATACACTAAATCTATTTAACAAATACTGTATGAGTACTTACTCTGCTCCAGCTAAATGAACAGCAGGGTCCACCAGCTAGCTACATGAGCGAAGCAATACAGGGTGGGAGAAAACTAGGGTTATAGTTCCGAGTATGGGAAACACAGAGTTCATTCTTTATTAATTATTGCATTATTTTCCATACAAGCAACTATAAAAACTATAAACCTACTTTGTCCCACCTTGTATAATAATCCAACTCTTAGTAGAATAATTTATGTTGCTGGCCATTAGCACAATGCCTAAAATGTGTTGCTGTCTCCACCTCAATTTCTTATGATATCAGTGTTGAAACAGAAGCACCGAGAAGCCTTAAAATTCTGTTTTTAGATACACCACACATTAGTCACCTCAAACCCCTGGGAAAGTGCAGACAGTCATATGAAGCAGGAAAGGAAATGGCTCACTAAAAGGAAAAATACGGACAAGGAAACATACAATGCTGTTCAAGGAAATAGATTGTTTCAGGGAAATCAGACGATAAGTGAAGTCAGACTTCATAGAATTAATCTTTGAAATTGTAAAGGGACATATCTTTCAGAAGTGAGGGAAACAGTCTTTGTATTTTTCCTCAAGGGAGCAAGGAGTCCTCAACTTATAAAAGTGTGAGAAATAAAGCAACAAACAGACTGACAGTAAACTTTATTCTAGTAAAAAAAAGTGAATCCCCACAGGCCATGAGTAAGTGACTTTATGTGGCACCTGTGGGTTGATGTTTATTCTGAGAGTGCTGGAAGAGAAGGTAGGCCCAGGAACAAGGTCTCTGTCAGCCAGAGAGAAACATTTTGGTGGCAGCAGTGATGAGGTGATTCCATAATGCCAGGTAAGACACGGTGCAGGAAACTATAGAGTGAAACAATGACTGAGGGAACCCCGTATTTCATTGCTATGTGGAAAAAGAGGAACCCATATGAAGTAATAAAGCACAGCCAAGGGTAGGATATAAGTCAACTGAGCACTATGGCCAAAGCCAAGAGTGGCAAGAGAATGTTAAGGAGGGAAGTGTTGATTGCAAATAAGGGAATACAGAGAAATAAGACAGCTTGGGAAATATTCCTAGCTTTGGCGAGGTCTCCATGAGCTGTAGAAATTTACATGTAAGTAAACTTAGGGATATAAGCAAGGAATATCGTGGTAAAAATTTGTACTGAAACTGCAGCTCGACAAAACCTAGAGTTTCTTATTCAAGAAAAGGAAAGATGACTTCCGGCCAAGATGGAGGCATAGGTGGACACACTGTGCCTCTTCTCAAACCAAGATTAAGGACAACAAAAATATAGAACCAAAAAAAAAAAAAAAACCAAAAAAAAAAAAAACCAAACCCCAATCAGGACAGAGAGAAAATTGAATTGTACGGGAGTCCAACAACGATTCACCCAGACTGGTAGCAGGAGCAGCGGAGTCCGCGGCCTGCAGAGTTGGGTTGAGGCAGGATAATACGGTGGCTGGTGGTCCCAGGTGCATAGTCACCCCAGGTGCACAGGCAGTGGTTGCCAGTTGCTGAACACGAGGAGGCCAAGCGGGGTGCACAAGGCGGCAGACTGTGGACACACATTCACGCACAGATAAACCAGGTGAAAACGGGCAGCAAGACAGACTGCAGGACGCAGGGCCCCAGCACTGGGAAGTGAAGCCTAAAAGCACCCATTGAAAATACTTGTGGGAGCTGAGGTGCCGGGAGGGAGTCCGAGCCTCACAGGAGAGTTCATTGGAGAGACCCATGAGGTCCTGGAGAGTGCGCAGGCCCACCCATACGGAAATCAGCACCAGAAGGGCCCAATTTGCTAGGGGAAAGTGGCTGAAGGGACTGGAATCCTGGAAGAAGTGCAGAGCAAGCACCATTGTTCCCTCTCGACCCCACCCCCACATCCAGCATCACAACCCAGTGACTGGGCTGCCCCACCCTAAGGCTCTACCCCTCACTACGTAAGAGCCGTGACCAGACAAAAAACAAACAAAC
Organism: Anoura caudifer; assembly: GCA_004027475.1. Lineage (NCBI taxonomy): Eukaryota > Metazoa > Chordata > Mammalia > Chiroptera > Phyllostomidae > Anoura > Anoura caudifer. Next base: position 55,132 of record PVKU01008724.1, on the reverse strand, counting down.
AAACAAACAAAAGAACCGAAAACAACCCCCCCAAAAAAACAAAACAAAACAAAAACAAACAACCCCCCCCCCCCAAACCAAGGATGGCTCAAATGGGAGAACAGACCAGGGGCCCGGAGCTAATTCATCTGAGTGACCAGGACAAGGTCAACCCATCAGATGCAGAGCTCATAGCACTGGTAGCCAGCCTATCAGAAGCACAGTTCAAAGCACTGGTGATCAGGATGCTCACAGAATTGGTTGATTTTGGTCACAAATTAGATGAACAAATGAAGGCTCCAATAAGTGAAATGAAGAAAAACGCACAGGGAACCAATAGTGATGGGAGGGAAACTGGGACTCAAATCAATGGAGTGGACCAGAAGGAAGAAAGAAACAACCAAACAGAAAAGAATGAAGAAACAAGAATTCAAAAAAGTGAGGAGAGGCTTAGGAACCTCCAGGACACCTTTAAACGTCCCAGTGTCCGAATTATAGGGGTACCAGAAGGGGAAGAGGAAGAGCAACAAGAGGAAAACCTATTTGAACAAATAATAAAGGAGAACTTCCCCAATCTGGCAAAGGAGATAGATTTCCAGGAAGTCCAGGAAGCTCAGAGAGTCCCAAAGAAGTTGGACCCAAGAGGAACACACCCAGGCACATCATAATTACATTAGCCAAGATTAAAATGAAGGAGAGAATTCTAGAAGCAACAAGGGATAAAGGCAGAGTCGCCTACAAAGTAGTTCCCATAAGACTGTCAGCGGATTTCTCAAAAGAGACCTTACAAACAAGACGGGGCTGGAAAGAAGTATTCCAAGTCATGAAAGGCAAGGACCTACATCCAAGATTGCTCTGTCCAGCAAAGCTGTCATTTAGAATGGAAGGGAAGATAAAATGCTTCTCAGATAAGGTCAAGTTAAAGGAGTTCATCATCACCAAGCCCTTGTTATATGAAATGTTAAAGGGACTTATCTAAGAAAAAGAAGATAAGAAATATGAACAGTAAAATGACAACAAACTCACAGGTATTAACAACAACACCTAAAACAAAAGCAAACTAAGTAAACCACTACAACGGGAGCAGAAACACAGAAATGGAGATCATATGGAGGGTTAGGGGAGAGGGAGGAGGAGAGAGGGAAAAAAGGTACAGAGAATAAGTAGCATAGACGGTGGGTAGAAAATAGACAGGGGGAGGGCAAGAATAGTGTGGGAAATGTAGAAGCTAAAGAACTTATGACACATGGTCATGAACTAAAGGGGGGAATGTGGGTGGGAGGGGGTGTGCAGGGTGGAGGGGAATGATGGGGGAGAAATGGGACAACTGTAATAGCATAATCAATAAAAGATAATTAAAAAAAGAAAAGGGAAGACGTACTAAACAGCTATAAAAGCAGCTATAAAATGCCAAATATATGCATCAGCTTTATAAGAACTTCAGAGTTGGCCTGAATGTCATCACCTACAGGGCAGGCTTTGTCTGGGATGGCACACACATGGACATTCTCAAAGTCCAGTGTGTGCTAAAAGACTTTAGGCCCCTTTTGTTACAACTAAGGCCCCTAGTGATTACAGATGAGTAATGGACTAATGACTGGTTAAAGATTTGATGATCACTTACATGTAGCTGATCTTAAAAAGATGTGATTCAGTCACTTTCTTGGCAAAACACAGTTATTTACTAATAAAAGACAGAGTTAGGCCCTGGCTGGTATGGCTCAGTGGATTGAGTGCCAACCTGTGAACCAAAGGATCGCTGTTTTGATTCTCAATTAGGGCGCATGCCTGGGTTGCAGGCCAGGTCCCCAATTTGGGGTGTGAGTACATGCGAAACGCAACCGATTGATGTATCTCTCACACATCGACGTTTCTCTCCCTTTTTTCCCCCTCCCTTCTCCACTCTCTAAAAATAAATAAATAAAATCTTTAAAAAAGAGAGAGACATAGTTAGGACATATTCTCCAGTTAGTTTTGTTAAGGAGCACGAGAGGAGAGAGATGTCCTGCAAGGTCATAATTACAGATGTGGCAGCGACCGGCTCATGTGGCTTTTCAGCCTGGACATGGTTTTAAAGAAGGGCCAGGAAGAAAAGTGTGTTCTTTTCAACAAGTATTACAGATTGTTTTCTTCCTGTTTAGTTTGGAAGCAGGTAGATTCCAAAGAATTACAGCTGCTCAGTTTGGAAGCAGGTAGATTTCAAAGAACTGCAACAACTAATAGCCAATCGCAACTAGAACTTGCCAAGTTCAGAAGGAAGGTGTTTCAGGAGATAAGATATTTCCTTATGCTTTGATTTGCCAGTATTTCGTAAACCAGTTGAACCCGTGGAAACCTCACACAAATATACTTTGGATTTGGGGACACTCTTGTAGGGGTCAGGTGCAAGGGAGGGTCAGCCTTAATTCTGCAGGCGTTGCTTCCTCCTCCTGGCCCAGGCAGTACTAGGGAGGAGTCAGTGCCCTCTTACCCATCCCTGAAATTCAGCCCACCAGCTCAATGTTCTGAGGAACTTGGAGAGTGGGTGCTTGGATGTTCATGAGAGAAAAGTTTGGAGGATGTACTCCAAACTGTTCACAGTTGTTATGCCTGAGAGTGGGAGTGTGGAGTGGGTAGTGCTGGAAAGAGAAGAAAAACAGGAAGGAAATCAAGGGCCTTACCTTGATGCTTAAACCATATTAGGGAATACACATGAATCAAGCCTGTTTCTCACCTTCCCAGGGTCCCACCGCCTGACACTCTTTTTTTTTTTTTTTCTTGTTTAAAAAGAGAAAGCCAGTGCAGTCCAGACTGAACATCTATACATTTTGGAAGCTGTTTTTCTAACCTTCAGTTTTACGCACAGCCTCTTTAAGAACCCAAGTTCAGAGCCTACTTTTGTAAAGTGATTCTCCCCTCCCTTTTACCTACTTTGTCCCTCCCCTCCATAGAAATGGGATCCATCATCTCTGAAAACCTGCATTTTAAAGTTCTCAAGGGTTTCTCCATCCTCTTTGGAGTACTTTGAAGATCTTCAGAGAAACAAGCTCTCTCCCTTAAACCTATAAAGTTACCGCCAAGCGGAATCTTTAGGATTTATCAACAGGGGGTGGTGTGATATGTCGTCAGGATGTGAAAGAAACCCAAGAAGGGGAAAGGAGTGGAGCTAGGCCAAGAGGTTACGGAATCCACGGGCCCCAGATTCCTGCCTGCGCAGCTCCCTTTGGATGCAGCGAACAGTGGGAGGGCTTCTCTCCAAGCACCCCGCCACCTGCCCCCAAACCCGGTGGGCTCAGGGAGCCCAGGCCAGGGACGTACAGGTGCGTCCCGGGTCATCCAACCCTCCCGTTGGAGCCCGCAGCCCGCACTCGCTCCAAGGGATAAACCTGGGCGCCCGAGGCCTCTGAGCGTCTCCCGACGACCCAGCTCCGGTCGCGAGCCGGAGGACCCCGAGAAGCCCTGTTCCCACGCACCTGGGTTCCCGGGACGTCGCCCTCATCTGCGTCAGCCCCTAAGGCAAGAGGTGCGGCCACTCCCGCACTCACCCCTGTTATTTGCTTGCGGACGCCCGCGCACGTGGGGCCTCCACACCTGATGCTTGCAACCCAGCTGGAGGAGAGGGAGGAGACACTCAGCGGGCTCTGGCTCTGCCTACCCAGCTGGCCCGCGGCGTGGGCGCCAGGGGAATGGGTCAGTGCGCAGGGAGCCGGGCTTCGGGGAGCGTGAGAATGTGGGGCCAATGGGGTGCAGCCGGAGAGAGCTCGCAGAGGGGGAGTGAGGGGCTCACTGAGGTGCCAGGCGCAGGAGGGTGCGGGGCACCTTGCTCCGGATGCGGTGTGCGCGGGGGCTCAGGCAGGCTGCTGAGCCCAGCTATCGCGGAACTCGCCTGATAAGGGCTCCCGCGTAGTCCCGGGCTATCTCCATGGTTCTGGTCCCTTCAAAGGCGCAGCCTCTACGGGAGAACGCCGCCTCTTAAAGCGCCTCCGGCAGCCCCGCCCCACCGCGACCTGACCCGCGCGGGGAGGGAACCTTAGGAATGGGCTCGCCTCTGCCTAAGGTCGCGGCGTGGCGTTCTGGGAGCTCGTCGGAGTCCACAGCCCTTCGGGCCTCCTCGAGGGGAGCAGCTCTCCGAGACCGCTGCAGAGAACAGTACCGACGACCCTGGAACCCCAGAAACTCCATGGGTCACTTGATGGTCGCCTGTCAGCCTACCTTTACCTTGCACTTCAGGTTAGGGCAGTTGACATCATCAACCCCGACAAAATGGCTTTGGCTGTGGAAAGGTGGATGTGTTGTTTTAAACCCAGGCCGCAAGGCGGGAGAGTGAGGTGCAGGCTGTGCGCCTTAGTGACCCCCCAGGCCGCGTCCAGTCAGCGCTGGAACTGGCCCCCTCCACGCCTGGTTCCAAGTTCCACGAACCACCTGGTTCCTTGAAGAGGTGAGGACGTTGTGGCAGACACCAGGACACACCAGAGGCACCTTAGCTTCCTTCCCGTTAAGTTGCCTCCTGGCTGTATCATGGATATTTCGGGAGCAGTAAGAAGGGCATTCAGAATACAGGGGTAAAGGAACCCTTTCGACTCCATTGACAATATTTTTGCTATAGGCACGGGACTTCTCAGAGTAGGGAAGGCAAGAGGGAACGGAGCCAGGACTAAGGGTGATTCTATCCACCTCCCGCTTACACAGATGTCTATGTGGGAAGATGCAGTTCTTCACGTTTTAGACGATTTGAAGAAGAGGGGGTGGGAGGTGGTGCTTCTCAGGGATTCAATAGAGCTCTTAATTACAAAATTGAAGAATTCTCTTGAGCATGTAAGGATTGGAACAGATCCTTAATTCCAGTCCTTTAAAAGGTGTAAACTTGCTGGGATAGAGATCTGCTACGGCATACCCTCCTGCATATAATTAAGTGATTGGCTCTACCAATTACTAGCAACTGCTGACTGCCCTGTTGTAAGCCATGTTCCCAAAGAGCTGTAGCTTGACCTGAATCTCGTTTCTCCTGCCTCAACTTGTTTTTAGCACATTGACTTGATTACTTAAATTGTGCCCCCTTCTTCCTGTCCTCCTCCTCAGTTGAACTCACAGAAACAAGCACACACTTCTTTCCCTTCAGGGTCACCGGTGCCAACAAGCCTCCTTTTATGTGCAGGAATGTTGAAGCCAAAAGCAATTTCCTTCCAGAATTCTGAACCCAAAGGGGCCTGCTGGGAACTCCCCAGTTCCACGGCTCAAGGAGGGGTTGTTTCCTGCTCAGAGCCACTGGTGCTGGACGGGAGGGGGGAGAGGGGGTTTAAGAGATCATTAGCAACTTGGCCCACTGACACCCTGACACCGTGCTGTAGCCTGAATGTTTGTCTCCCCACCCCCTACATGCATATATTGAAATGTTAGTGCCCAATTTGGGAGATGCTTAAGTCTTGAGGGTAGAGTCCTATGGGAAGGGAATAGCACCTTATAAAAGAGGCTCCAGCCTTGTCCGGTAACTCAGTTGGTTAGAATGTCCTCCTGGTATGGTAAGGTGGGGTACAAGAAACAACCAATAAATGCATTAGTAAGTGGAACAACGAGTTGATGTTTCCCTCTTTCTCTCTAAAAAAATTAATAAATATAAAAATAAAAGAAGCTCCAGAGAGATCCTTTGCTCCTTTTGCCCTGTGAGGACAATGAGAAGTCAGCTAACTATGAAGCAGGAAGAGTGGCCTCCCCAGAACCCCACTATGCTGGCACCCTGATCTTGGACTTCCAGCCTCCAAAACTGTGAACAATAAATTTCTGTTATTTATAAGCCACACAGTCTATAACATCTTTTTTTAATATTAAGTATTTATTTGTATGCTGCTGCGAGTGTATGTAAAATAATCATCCTTGTGAAAAAGAAATTCATGAAAATTCAGAGAGGCAGGTATTAAATACTGACAAAAGCTGAAGTTTATATAGCGTGGCACGTGTTCCGGGGATAAGCTTTTTGTACAGGCTTCACATTTAGATCTCTCTGAATATGCACTGGTTCATGAGAAGTGGTTTAGAACATCTTCAAAGATTCATTCACTACAAAAAGGAACAGACTTTCTGGGATCTGAAGGGAGTGGTACTTGAAAATACTTCAGTCAGCTGGGGGTCATATTGTTTCAAATCTGCAGCCTCCTGGGAAACTTCATTGAGCCTGGCCTCCAGCTGGAGCTGTTGAACCACTTTCATCATAGAAGTGATGCTGGAGGAACCAGACATGGTATAAGCGAAAGCTGAGCAGATTGGTTGGTAGTGGTTCGGTGAGTTGTGGTCTGTGGGGCCAGATGAGGAGGCAGCAAAGTGAGGGGCCCAGTCTATAGCGTTCTGTGAGGGCAGCGGGATCAGACTAAGACATACCCCCCAGTTTGGTAGATGAGAAAATGGATCCAGTTGATGCGGACTCGGCCGGTGAAGTCCATGTGTTGTGGCTTACAGAGACAAATTCACACAGACTACAGAAGTCCTGTGGAGAAAAAAGGGATGGCATGGACACTCTCTGAGAGAGAGAGGGCCCTGACCACGACCTGGACAGGCTTTTATGCTTTTCTTGGTATATTACATTGAGGATGATCCTCATTTACTATGCACAGGCTTGCTGTAGGTGATTACCTCTCACAGATAACAAAGGAAAGAATGTTGTTAATTACTTCAAAGGGAAGGATGTTGCAGACCAAGGGGAAAAGTGGTTGCACTGGTTACACTCCATACTTGGGAGGTTTAGCACAGATTTTAGGAAGTTACCTTAGAGATATGCAGTAAACATTTGCTGCCTCAATTCAGGGTGAGGGAGTTTTAGCAAAAGCAAGTCTCATAGCAGCCTAGGTACAATGCAGGCCTGATTCCCCATGGGAGAACCTGTCCATGAGCGTGGGTCCTGTGTGCTGGACCTCACTCCCCACTGGCCTTTCCAAGTTGGGGGCTGGGCTACAGTCCCATGCCACTCGGAATGGCTCCCTATATCCAGTCAATTCAAGTCATTTCACTTTTTAAAAAACCTTTTATTATGAAAAATTTCAAATATAAATGACATTATATGAGCATCCTTGCACCCAGTGCCTGGGTCCAACCACTGTTAACATTTTGGCATATTTGCTAGTTTTTTATGTGTATTTTTATTGCTGTTCAGTACATTTGTCTCCATTTTCACCCCACCATGCCTCCCTTTTATGTGTGTTTTTATTTGAACCCCTTCACATAAAATTCTTTAACTTGCATCTCTGGAGAAACAAGATCATTCTCATATATACTATAGTGACATCATCACTCCTAACAAAATAAAAATGATCTGGTAGCACCTATTAGCCTATAGTCAAGCTCCCCGACCATTCTGATTTATTGACACCTTATGTATAAGGCAGTATATCCATGCCTGAGATACAGTGTATTGGACCTGTTCTGGAGCAGTAAAGGTCAAGATCACAGGTGATTCTCACACACCAATAGCCAATCAGGGCAATAGGTGCTATTCAATCACTTATCTCTAGGGCCTAGAGAGGCCTATGCTGTCAGAAGGCATTTAGTGTAGGCTTGTTAATGGCTGACTGAATGAATAAGGTGCTATGTTAGCAGTAATATAGGAATGCAAATTGCAAAGGGAACAAAGTAATGAATTCTGCCTAAAAGGTATCCGGGAAGGGACAAGGATGAGTGAGGTGTGTGGTGTCAGGGGGTGGTTGTGACTATTCCGCAGTGCTTTTAGGAAGACCAAAGGCACAAAGTGACAGACAGTAATGGCATGTCTGGCAGTCCTGGGTGGGTGTAGGGGGATACTAGAGGAGAATGGTAGGAACTAGTTAAGCAACCATGTTGGAGTGAATCTGCATAGCCCTGAACACATAGTGGGTGTTGCTCTCAGTGAGGAGCCAGCCAGCGTGGCAGGGTGACCTCTTCAGACATAGGTTTGAGAAGGACATTCTGGGGATGGCACAGAGGCCAGACCGGACGGGGGAAGACTGTAGATGATCCAAGAGTCAAGAGTCAGAGCTGGGCACTGATAGTGGGCACAGAAAGGTGGAAGGAGCCAGGGGAAATTTTATAGGATGTGATGATGAACAGGCAGGGGAGCAGCTACAGACAATTCCAGTATTTCTAGTTTGGGAAACTGGAGAGGTGGCATGCCTTTAAATGAGATGAGAAATAATGGTGGGGAAACAAGTTTGTGGTTGGGATTGAGATTATGTTGAAATTCATGGGCCTGTGGACCACACTCAGAAGTGTGTGCTGGTGCTTGGGGAGAGGCCTTACTGGAAGTCAGGGCCAGCCAGCTACCTCCCTAATCTACGTGGGGATCTGTATGATACAAGTGGGTGGTTCACTCCAGGAGGATGTCTGGAGGTGGAGGTGAGGGCAGGGCATAGAGTGCTTCTAAGGATTTGGCTGTGAAACCCAACAGATGGCCACAAAGAAAATGGGTTAAGAGGCAGCACATGCCCAGATGTGCTGGGAAGGTGCCCTTCCAGCACATTTCCATCTTCTGTCTGTCACACAAAGTTCCTTTCCCATTCTACATCATTTAGTATATTTTATTCAGCAACTACAATGTTTCAGTACAACCAAGATTAGAAATCCAGTGTTTTGTGCATAATTCAGCCACTGATTGTTGACACATCTCTGTAGAAACTGTGTGTGTGTCCCACTGACAATGTGCCTGAAGGAGGCGGCCTTCCAGCATGCTGACCTTCTGCTGGCTCCCTGCAGCTGTCTGTGAGGTTGATGATACAGTTGACTGGGATCCTTCTCCAAGGCAGGGCTTCCTCTCTCCTCTCAGAGTCCTGGCAGGTGACTGGCAGAGCATATACTCTGGAGCACAGAGACCTGGGTTCCTAGTTGAGCTTTACCTCATTGCAGCACGGTAACTGTGCAACTCTCAGATCTGCATCTATAAAAAGGCACAGGGCTTTCTGTGTCATACAGTTGGGGGAGAATCAAATCCTGTGAGTGGCAGCCTGGCCTAGTACAGTGTCCAGCCCAGAGTGAACATGATGACCATACAGGTGGTGGACAGCTGGATTCCAGCTCCTAGCCAGGGGCAGGGTTCCTGGTACTGAAACTGCTTCTTATGTATGGGGGCTGCATTACAGACAACATAGATGCTTAAACTCACAGAAACTTGTGCAGCCATCTAATCCTATTTCTATATTTTATGTACAAAGTGGATAAAACAATGAATGTTGAGTCTGAATTTTGGCCTTGCTACTTTCAGATTTGTTGTTTATGGGCAAGTTTTCATTTTTTTAAAAAACAAATGAGCTTAAATTTCTTTATTTCTAATAATCCCTGATGATCAATATTTCTTAGCAACTCTCAGTGGGTTCCAGTGAGGGTTAAATGAGATAATGCTTTTGAAATACATTGTAAACTTCCAGGAACTAACAAGTTTAATGTCTTGTGGACAAAAAGGGGCCACATATTGAATGGGCCAAAAAATATGTTCTGTTTTAAAGTAAAAATAAAGACACATTTTTCATTTCCACCAATAACTTTATTTAACAACACATTCACTGTTTCATTCCCTACCTTCTGCCATCTACGGAAAACTCATAATTCCATATTTCCAAAGCTCTTTACAAGTTATATTTTATTGATTATGCTATTACAGCTGTCCTGATTTTCCCCCTTTGTGCCTCTCTACCCAGCATGCCCCACTTTCTCAGGCAATCCCCCCACCATTGTTCATGTCCATGGGTCGTGCATATATAACTTCTTTAGCTACTCCATTTCCTATACTGTACTTTACATCCCCATGGCTATTCTGTAACTACCTATTTGTACTTCTTAATCCCCTCATCTCTTCAGTCATTCTCCCCCTCCCACCTCCCATCTGACAACTATCTGGTAACTAACTTCTTTTCTCTTGTTGCTTTTAAGAGTCTCTCTATCTTTAACAGTTGCCTGTTTGATAATGATGTGTCTTGGAGTGGGCCTCTTTACATCCATCATAATTGGGATTCTCTGCACTTCATGGACTTGCATGTCTATATCCCTCACCAAATTAGGGAAGTTTTCTTTTACTATTTTTTCAGATAGATTTCTAATTTCTTGCCATTTCTCCTTTTGGCACCCCTATGAGGCAAATGTTGGACTTCTTAAAGTTGTCCCAGAGGCTGCTTATACTCTCCTAATTTTTTTAGATTCTTTTTTTCTTATTGTTCTTTTTTAAAATTATATTTTATTGATTATTCTATTACAATTTCCCCAATTTCTCCCCCTTTGCCCCACTCCACACCCAACCCTCCAGCATTCCCCCATCTTAGTTCATGTCCATGGGTTGTACCTATAAGTTTTTTGAGTTCTCTGTTTCCTATACCATTTTTGACCTCTCCCTGTCTATTAAATGCCTACCAATTATGCTGCTTCTTCCCTGTAGCTTCCCCCCTCATTCCTCCTCTCTCTCTCCCCACCTAAAACCCACCATGTGATGTCCATTTCTGTCATTCTGTTCCTGTTCTAGTTGTTTGCTTAGTTTTTGCTTTCATTGTTTTTCTTTCTTTTATTTTTTTAGGTTCATTTGTTGATAGTTGTCATTTTACTGTTCCTAGTTTTGATCTTCCTTTTCTTAGATAAGTCCCTTTAACATTTCATGTAATAATGGCTTGGTGATGATGAACTCCTTTAACTTGACCTTATCTGGGAAGCACCTTGATCTGCCCTTCCATTCTAAATGATAGCTTTGCTGGATAAAGTATTCTTGGATGTAGGTCCTTGACCTTCCTGACTTCAAATACTTTCCAGACCCTTCTTGCCTGTAAGGTTTCTTTTGAGAAATTAGCTGATAGCCTTATGGGCACTCCTTTGTAGGCAACTCTTGCCTTCCCTCTTGCTGCCTTTAAGATGGTCTCTCTGTCTTTAATCTTGGGTAATTTAATGATGATGTGCCTTGGTGTGTTCCTCTTTGGGTCTAACTTCTTTGGGACTCTCTGAGCTTCCTGGACTTCCTGGAAGTCTATTTCCTTTGACAGATTGGGGAAGTTCTCCTTTATTATTTGTTCAAATAAGTTTTCTACTTGTTGCTCTTCCTCTTCCCCTTCTGGTACCCCTATAATTTGGATGTTGGGACGTTTAAAGATGTCCTGGAGGTTCCTAAGCCTCTCATTTTTTTGAATTCTGGTTTCTTCATTCTTTTCTGTTTGGTTGTTTCTTTCTTCCTTCTGGTCCACTCCATTGATTTGGGTCCCAGTTTTCCTCCCATCACTATTGGTTCCCTGTGCGTTTTTCTTCATTTCACTTATTGTAGGCTCCATTTGTTCCTCTAATTTGCAACCAAAATCAACCAATTCTGTGAGCTTACTAATCACCAGTGCTTTGAACTGTGCTTCTAATAGGTTGGCTACCAGTGCTTTGAGCTCTGCATCTGATAGGTTGACCTTGTCCTGGTCACTCAGATGAATTAGCTCTGGGGCCCCGGTCTGTTTGTTTTTGTCTGGTCACGGCTGTTACATAGTGAGGGGTAGAGCCTTAGGTGTTCACCAGGGCGGGGCAGCCCAGTCACTGGGTTGTGATGCTGGATGTGGGGGTGGGGTCTGAGAGGGAACAATGGTGCTCACTCTGCGCTTCTTCCAGGATTCCAGTCCCTTCAGCCACTTTCCCCTAGCAAATTGGGCCCTTCTGGTGCTGATTTCCATATGGGTGGGCCTGCGCACGCTCCAGGATCTCAGGGATATCCCCAATGAACTCTCCTGTGAGGCTGGGACTCCCTCCTAGCACCTCAGCCCCACAAGTATTTTCAATGGGTGCTTTTATGCTTCATTTCCCAGTGCTGGGTCCCTGTGTCCTGCAGTCTGTCTTGCTGCCCGTTTTCGCCTGGTTTATCTGTGCGCGAATGTGTGTCCATGGTCAGCCACTTTGTGCACCCCACTTGGCCTCTTCGAGTTTGGCAACCAGGAACCGCTGCCTGTGCACCTGGGGTGAGTGTGCCCGGAACCACCAGCCACCATCTTATCCGGCATGACCCGACTCCGCCAGCCTCGGACTCCGCCCCTCTTACCAGTCTGGGTGAATTGTTGTCGTACTCTGTACAATTCAATTTTCTCTCTGTCCTGGTTGGGTTTTTTTTGTTTTTGGTTCTATATTTTTGTTGTCCTTAATCTTGGTTGTGAGAGGAGGCACAGTGTGTTCACCTACGCCCCCATCTTGACCAGAAGTCTCCTTCATTATTTATTCAAATGAGTTTTCAATTTCTTGCTGTTGTTCTCCTTTTGGCACCCCTATAATTCAGATATTGGAATGTTTCAGGTTGTTCCAGAGATTTCTCAGCCTCTCTCCATTTTTTTTGGATTTTTGATTCTTCATTCTGATCCGGTTGAATGTTTATTTCTTCCTTTTGTTCCAAATCATTGCTTTGAGTCCTTTTTTCCTTCCTGTCACTGTTGGTTCCCTGAATATTATGCTTTATTTCATTTTGGGTATCTTTCATTTTTCAACCAAGCTCAATCAGTTCTGTTAGCATTTTGATTACCAGGATGTAAATTCTCCATCAGATAGGTTGGCTCTGTCCTCATCATTTAGTTCTCTTTCTGAGGTTATGCTCTATTCTTTCATTTGGGCCATATTTCTTTGTGTTGGTGCACCTGAGAAGTTGTAAAGGGGCAGGGCCTTATTAATTCAACAGGGCAGGGAAACCCTCTTTGCTGTGCTGCCTGTGGGGGAGGGGCCAGAGAGGGAACAATGCAACTTGCCTGCTCCTCTCTAGTGCACTTTTCAACAAACTCTCATGTGAAGCTGGAAGTTTCTCCCACCGTGGCAACTGCCATTGTCCACAGCCACCTCTGAGTCTCAGGTTCCCCTTAAGTCAGCCCCACCCTCGAAGCCTGCCTATACACAGCAGCCAGCCCCGCCCCCACAGTCTGTCGCCTCACCTCAGTTGCTCTCCGTTGGCTGCCTTACCAGTCTAGATGTTCTCTGTTACTTTAATTCTGTGGTTGTCACAGTTCCATGCAGTTTGATTTTCTGGCACTTCTGGTTTTAATTGATTTTAGATTGGTTGTTTTTCTCCTTTTGGTTGTGCAAGGAGGTGAAGGGTTTCTACCTATACCTCCATCTTGGCTGGAACTCTCTCTTTTTTTTTTTTATTATTGTTCTGATTGGTTGTTTTTCCTTCTTTATATTCCAAATCATTGATTTGATTCTTGGCTTCATCCATTCTACTATTGTTTCCCTGCAAATTGTTCTTTATTTCAATTAGTGTATCCTTCATTTTTGACTGGGTCTTTTTTATGCTGCTGAGTATCACTAAGTTCCTTGAGCATGCTTATAAGCAGTATAAAGATGCATCTGATAGATTGCTTATCTCCACTTTATTTAGCTCTTTTTCTGGAGTCTTGATCTATTCTTTCATTTGGGCCATGTTTGTCACCTTGTTTTGGCAGGCTCCCTGTGTTTATTTCTATGTATTAGATAGAACTGCTTTGACTCTGTGTCTTGGTAGGGTAGCCTAATGTAGTAGGTGTCCTGTAGCATCCAATGGCACAGCCACCCCTATCACCCAAGCTGGGTACTCAAGGTGCATGCTTCTTTTGGGCTGAGTACAACCTTCTCCTGTAGTTGAGTCTTGGTTGCTACTGGCAGATCAATGGGAGGGAATTACCCAGGCCAGGCAGCTGCAAGGACTGGCTATTATCACTGACCATTATCTTCCACCCTTTGTGGAGGACCAGTTCTCCAGGGGCAGGGTGGTGGCCTGTAGGTATCACCTGGGTGCATTGACCCTGGGGTTTCCTGGGTGGTACAGGCCAAGGTCAGCCCCAACTGTTTTGTGTGGGGCACTGTGCCTGAGCTATAAAGCAATCTGGGATGGCTGCTACTTGTGCTGGGCTTGGAGATTCCCAGAAAAAGCTAAGCCTGTGACTCTAATCTGGCTGGCACTAGGGCTCTCTGAGGCCAGCTGCTTCTTGTTTGATAGGATTTAGGAGCCAAGACCTCAATTCTTACTGAAAAGCAGCTTGGGTGGGCCCATAAATGGGTGGGGTAGAGTCTCTGTGGATCTCCAAGGTGGGTCACTTAGTGTTAGCTAGGTTGATGGAATCTCAGATATGGCATTAGCTTACTGGCTCTGTGGGCAGAGGGCTCAGCAAAGGGACAATGGTCTCTGCTTGCTCTGATGCCAGACACTTCAGTCTCTCCTTGTATACCACTGGTGCCCTTCATACTGTGACCCCACAGTACTGGAGCTCAGAGGAAGTGAATCTGAGTAGGTGAGTCCATGTGTGGGTTTCCCAAGAGGAACTGCTTAGGGCTCTAGCAGCCTCCTTCACTGACTCAATCCCTGCTGGTTTTGCAGCCACAAGTTGTGGGGACTTACCTTCCTGGCACTGGAATTCTGGGTTTGGGTCCTTGTGTAAGTCTGGGACTTCTCACTTCCGAGCTAAACCTCCTGAATTTCTATTCACATGGGTGTGAATAGAAGTGTCACATGGGTGTGAATAGAAGTGTCTGGCATCAGAGCAAGCAGAGGCCATTGTCCCTTTGCTGAGCCCTCTGCCCACAGAGCCAGTAGGCTAATGCCATATCTGAGACTCCATCAACCTAGCTAACACTAAGTGACCCACCTTGGAGATCCACAGAGACTCTACCCCACCCATTTATGGGCCCACCCAAGCTGCTTTTCAGTAAGAATTGAGGTCTTGGCTCCTAGACCTCAAGGTCTAGGGCCAGCCCTTTCCATATCCACACCCTCCCTACCAGTCTGGATGGATGTGGTTTCTTCAATTCCATAGTTGTCAGACTTCCATTCAAGTCAATTTTGTAGTTGTCAGGTTTCCATTCAACTTGACTTCTGAATTTCTGATGATCCTGAGTGACAGTTCTATATTTTAGTTGTAATTTTGTTGTGGCTTTGCTAAGAGGCAAGACATGTCTGCCTACATTTCCATCTTGACCAGAAGCCCATCATCCCAAAACTTTTTATCCTTTTGAGCAAACAACTGTTCTAGGTACCTTTTGCAGTCTTCCAGAAACTTGAAATTTTTTCCATTAAGAGAATTTTGTGAAGACCAAAATAAATGAAAATCTGAAGGTGCAATGTCTGGTGAATACAGTAGATGAATCAGAATTTCCCAACCAAGCTGTGACAGTTTCTGATTATCAAAGAAACATGTGATCTTGTGTTATCCTGATGGATGATTATGCATTTTCTGTTGATTAATAGCAGACACTTTTTGTCAAGTGCTGCTTTCAGTTGGTCTATTGGGAGCAGTAGTTGTTGAAATTAATCATTAAATTTTCTACTAGGAGCTCATAATTGAGGACTCCCTTCCAATCCCACTGTATACACAGCATCACCTTTTTTGAATGAAGACTGGAGTTTGGTGTGGTTGGTGGTGGTTCATTTTACTTGCCCCATGATCTCTTCGATTCCACAGTAATGTAAAGTATACGCTTTTCATCACCTGTCGCAATTTGTTTTAAAAACAGAATTTTTTCATTATGTTTCAGTAGAGAATCAATCACATGTGGAAATATGGTCAAGAAGGTTTTTTTTGATTAACTTATGTGGAACCCAAACATCAAAGTGATTAAGATAACCAAGCTGGTACAAAGGATTTTCAGCGCATGATTTGGATATTCTGAGTATGTCAGCTATATCCCCACATGGTATAACGTTGATTGTTTTCAATTGACATCTTGATTTGATCACTATCAACTTCAACTTGTCTGTCTGACCTTGGAGCATCATCCAGCAAGAAATCTCCTGCATGAAACTTCACAAACTTCTTTTGACACGTTCGATCAGTCACAGCACCTTCTCCCTACACTGCACAAATCCTTTACTGTGCTTCAGTTGTGTTTTTACCTTTCTTGAAATAATAATTTCAAAAATGTTGCTTATTTTCTTCCATCTTGAATATTAAAATGGCTATACAAAAATTCACCAATTTTGATGTTTTTTAAATGCAGTGATATTACAGCTGTTACGGTAAAGCTAACAAAATTGTTTCAAATGAAGTTAAAGACAACTAAATGCTACTAGAGATATAGAAAAAATCAAACAAACTTATGACCAACCCAATACTAAACCTAACAAGCTGCATGATGGTCTTACAGACTCACAGACCTAAAGTAGCCACGTAGGATGATCTGGCATTTATTTATTTTATTTTTAAGTATATTTTATTGATTATGCTATTACAGTTTTTCCATTTCCTCCCTTTGTCCCCCTTCTGCCCTGCACCCCCAAACCATCCAGGATCTGCCCCCACCGGCCTTAGTCCATGTCTGTGAATTGTACATATAAGTTCTTTGACTTCTCTGTTTCCTATACTACTCTTAACCTTTCCCCATCTATTTTTAATTATACTTTATTGATTATGCTATTATAGTTGTCCCATTTCTCCCCCATCATTACTCTCCACCCTGCACACCCCCTCCCACTTACATTCCCCCTTTAGTTCATGTCCATGTGTCATAAGTTCTTTAGCTTCTACTTTTCCCACACTATTCTCACCCTCCCCATCTATTTTCTACCCACCATCTATGCTACTTATTCTCTATACCTTTTCCCCCTCTCTCCTCCTCCCACTCCCCTGTTGCTAACCCTCCATGTGATCTCCATTTCTGTGTTTCTGTTCCTGTTCTAGCTGTTTGCTTAGTTTGCTTTTGTTTTAGGTGTGGTTGTTAATATCTATCAGTTTGCTGTCTTTTTACTGTTCTATTTTTTATCTTCTTTTTCTTAGATAAGTCCCTTTAACATTTCATATAATAAGGGCTTGGTGATAATGAACTCCTTGAGCTTGACCTTATCTGAGAAGCGCTTTATCTTCCCTTCCATTCTAAATGAAAGCTTTGCTGGATAGAGCAATCTTGGATGGAGGTCCTTGCCTTTCACGACTTGGAATACTTCTTTCCAGCCCTTTCTTGCCTGTAAGGTCTCTTGAGAAATCAGCTGACAGTCTGATGGGAACTCCTTTGTAGGTGACTGTGCCCTTATCCTTTGCTGCTTCTAGAATTCTCTCCTTCATTTTAATCTTGGCTAATGTAATTCTGATGTGCCTTGGTGTGTTTCTCCTTGGGTCCAACTTCTTTGGGACTCTCTGAGCTTCCTGGACTTCCTGGAAGTCTATTTCCTTTGCCAGATTGGGGAAGTTCTCCTTTATTATTTGTTCAAATAAGTTTTCCACTTGTTGCTCTGCCTCTTCCCCTTCTGGTACCCCTATAATTCGGATGTTGGGACGTTTAAAGATGTCCTGGAAGTTCCTAAGCCTCTCCTCATTTTTTTGAATTCTTGTTTCTTCATTCTTTTCTGTTTGGTTGTTTCTTTCTTCGTACTGGTCCCAGTTTGAGTCCCAGTTTTCCTCCCATCACTATTGGTTCCTTGTGCATTTTTCTTCATTTCAGTTACTGTAGCCTTCATTTGTTCCTCTAATTTGCAACCAAAATCAACCAATTCTCTGAGCTTCCTAATCACCAGTGCTTTGAATGGTGCATCTGATAGGTTAGCTACCAGTGCTTTGAGCTGTACATCTGATAGGTTGGCTATCTCTTGGTCGCTTAGATGAATTAGCTCTGGGGCTTTGATCTGTTCTCCCATTTGAGCCATTTTTGGTTTTGGTTTTTTTTTTTTTTTTTTTTGGTCTGGTCACAGCTGTTACATAGTGAGGGGTGGAGCAACTCAGTTGCTGGGTGGTAATGCTGGATGTGGGGGAGGGGTCTGAGAGGGAACAATGGCACTTGCTCCGCTCTCTCTCGGATTTCTGTCCCTTCAGTCACTTTCCCCAAGCAAATTGGCCCCTTCCAGTGCTGATTTCCATGTGGGTGGGCCTTTGCACATTCTAGGACCCTGTGGGTCTCTCTAATGAACTCTTCTGTGAGGCTTGGATTCTCTCCTGGCACCTCAGCCCCCACAAGTGTTTTCAATTGGTGCTTTTAGGCTTTATTTCCCAGTGCTGGGGCCCTGCGTTGCGCAGTCTGTCTTGCTGCCTGTTTTTGCCTGGTTTATCTGCGCGTGAATGTGTGACCACAGTCAACCGCCTTGTGCACCTCGCTTGGTCTGCTCGTTGCCTCCCCGAGCTAGGTAACCGCTGCCTGTGTGCCTGGGGTGTGCCAACCACTGCCTGTGTGTCCAGAACCACTAGCCACCACTTTTTCCTGCCACGACCCCTCTCTGCAGGCCGCCAGCTCCACCCCTCTTACTGGTCTGGGTGAACTGCTGTCGGACTTCCATACAATTCAGTTTTCTATCTGTTCTGGTTGGGTTTTTTTTTTGTTGTTGTTGTTTCTATATGTTTGTTGTCCTTAATTTTGGTTGTGAGAGGAGGCACAGTGTGTCCACCTACACCTATATCTTGGCCGGAAGTCCGACATTTAAAACTTTCTAAAATCAGGTCATAGCTGGCAGTCATGTTCCAGGCTAGAATTTTCCCTGACAAAAGTCAATCTTTACCTTAACTGAGCCTGTCTATTGTCTTTTTGCATCTACCATAATAACTTTGGAATGTCAAATTTCTTTTTTCTGGACCCCTAAAAGCACAGGCACCACACCAGGGGGAGACCAGAAATCCTCACATTGTTAGAGTTATCATGTTAATTGTTGACTGTCACTATCCTGTACCCATCTATGTAAAAGATGTGTCTATCACTTTGCTTTTTATACAGTCCCAGAGGTTTCCCTGTTTCGCTTTCTTCCACCTCCCCAACCTATTACCAATGGATTTCATGTAAGCCACTTATGTCTTCTCTTTTGATTGTAATGTATAAAATAAGGTGCAAAACTGCCATTTTTATGGAGCATTTTCTCAATCCGTTAAGGTTTTGCTTCCTGGCAATTGTCAATTTGGCTCAAAGTCATAAAAATTTTTACAGGTTTGGATGTTTCTTATGTCAACAATCTTATTATGACATTGATAAGGGCATAAAGCCTTGGAAAGGTACTAACTCAGCTACTGTTGACTTCAAAACCAGGGTGTGTTTCACAGAATTGTCAATAAGACAAAAAATTTCTTTCAGTTTGCCCTATTATTTCCCACAGTCAAAGTTCCCAGGGTCCTCCTATTTCCATATTGCTTTCCAGAAAAGCATACTGTTAAAATAATTCCATATATTTATTCATACTAAGTTGTAAATGATTGCTATTTCACTCGGCTATTCCATGAGCATCCTGGTAATTATTCCACAGCTTACCCCCAGTGCATTCCCTGCCCAGCCCTTGGGATTGCATTAGAGATGCTTTGCCCTTTAGCTTCCCATTGATTTTATTAAAAAGAGGCACCAGTGAACTTTTTTAAAAATTAAAAATAATTGTATTGCAGAATAACATACATATGGTGCAATGCACAGCTCTTTGGTATACAACTAATAAAATTTTTGTTTATAAGCACCTTAGATCCAGATAAAGAATATTTGCAACACCCAAGCAGGCTTCCTCTTGCCCCTTCTACACACTACTCTCCATCCTCCACCAGCAATAACACTATTTTGACTTCTACACAGATTAGTTTTATATGGTCTTGAACTTTAGATAAATTGAATCAAACAGGATGGTCTTTTATGCCTACCTTTATTTGCTTCACACTGTGTCTGTGAAATTCATCCACATCATTGCATAAATTAATAGTTCTACTGTTGATAGATATTTGGCTAGTAAGAACAAGGCAAGGCTACTATGAGCATTTTTCTACATACCTTTGATGCACATTTGTGCTGCCTTCTTTTGATTAAAAACTAGGCATGGAATTACTGGTTTGTGGTGTGAGTATGGTTTTAACTTTGGGCATATTATTGGCAGGAAATTGGAGATGGAAGATCAGCAGGGAGCAAGATTGGGGCACCACCCACCCACCTTTCCTTTCTTTGGTTCTGGCCCAGCTCCAGTACCAACACCCCTGATCCCTGCTCCCTTCAAACCCAGGGTGGTAATAGCTGCCTAATGTTGCTCTTGCTTCCAGGACTGCATCATCCCTGTGACTTCATTCACTACGCCCACTGCTGTCAATAGTCCCTTTAAGTTCTTCCCAGTTAAATCCTTCCAGTTTCACTGCATGCCACTCTATTTTCTCACACCTGCCATGTTTCAGGCACTATCACTGGAACTGGACCCTCCCTCCCCCTTTGGAGCTCACTTGAGAGAGTATAGACGTGTCCACAGCAATTACAGTACAGGGTGCTATATGAAAAAGGAGGAAAGTCTCCATTTCTCCCCTCTGGGAGAGCAGGGAAGATTTCAGAGGGGACCTGTATCTTGGCACTATGGAGTTTTCTTTTAGAAAAAAGTGAAGAGCCAGGCAAGGAACAAAAAGTGTCTATAGAAGAGACGTGACGGCAAGAGTGCATGCAACACTCTACATAACCTAAGGCTGGTGACTTGGATGGAAAGCAGAGAAGTCAAAGGGACAGAGGGACAGGTGGGAGAGGGACACATTTGAACGGCATTGATCAGCAGGACACATTTGAACAGAAGAAAAATTAGCAAATCTCAGGACTGTGGTTCTGATGGAGAGACTTCATTTCTCAGGGGCAGGTGTGGAAAGTATGATTTAGGGCTTACACACAAAGGCTGGCCTGGGGATCTGCATTTCCACCAGTGCAGGTTCGGGTTCTAGTGCCTTTGAAACCAAGTCACAAACACACAGAACTATGCCTTGATCATGAGCTAGGTAACAAAATTTGAAGTGAGTTTTCATAAAATTGGGTGGCATTGCTTGCGGTCAACTAAGCTATCTTTTCACACGAGTTAATTAATGAGATGGGGACCACAGTTAGGATAGAGGAATGGGGTGGGTTGGGAGGAGAGCAGATCTAGTGGATGTATTTATAGTCAGAAGGGGCAAGGCCACGAATGGGGCATTAGCCAAGTCACATTTTACAGTCCCAGGGAATGAGAAGCCCTTGAGGTTTGGAAGGGATGTTCAGAAAGTCAGCGGACAGTCGTCCATTAGTATCCCAGTGGTCTCACATTCACACACAGAATAACCAGAATCCAGAATCGGGGAAGAATGTAGGTTGCACTGTGGTGTGTGGCGGAGCTGAACCTGAGCTATCCCTACCACTTGCTGGGGTGAGACATTGGACAAGTTACTCAGTCTGCCTGAGGCTTAGCTGTGATATGCTCAGAACAGGTTGGGTGACAATTCACCTTCCTTAGCAGGACCCCATCTAAAGGCAGAACCACGGGGTTGAGCATTGTAAGCAAGGCTGCGGGGAGAGGCCAGGTCAGGCAGGAAACTTGTGCAAGGAGTCCTCGATCTGGACAATCATTTTTCCAACTAGATTAAAAGCAAAAATGCCTTTAATGCTGGAATGGATGTTAAGATTTTCACAATTTCTTGTTTAGCCTACAATAAAGACTCAGTTTTGAACTCTTACATGCCTGTGCTATTCAGTGAGGCCCTCAATGAAGTGGTTCTTAACATTTTGGGGTGCAAGTTCCCTCAAATATCTGATGAAAGCTATGGTCTTTTCTACGGAAAGGCTCATATGCTCACCCCACTTTGAGGGTCCATGTGCTGCAGGCTGGAAGCTGGCCCAGCCTTCAGTGAGCAGATTGTGCTGGGCTGTGAGCACCCCGGGTCTTTGGCCTCCAGTTCCCGTCTGACTCCCTGAGTCCCGTTTTGGTTGTTGTTACTGGGTATGGATGTTTCTTTTCCTTCCAAATGTAGAACAAAGGTGATGTTCTTTTCCACTGACTTCAATTTGAATCTTTCTCATCAAAGAAAGTGCCCAAAGGAGCCTGTATTTTGGGGCTAATTCCAGGGTGAACAGTCCTTGGCCTTTCCCAACTGGGCAGAAGGGCGCAGCAGAACTCTGCTTTATGCAATTAGTTGTGCCAATGTCAACATCATGACTATAGAAACCAGCACCAGACTCTTAACACAAAGTGCGGTGATCTTTTAATAAAGTTGCAATGAAATTTTAACTCTACAGATAATACACAAATATCCTGTTGTCATGAGACAGTTTTTTCTTAAAACATTACAAAATAAGGCAAAAGCTTCTCAGACCACTCTCACCAATTCTGGCCCCTTTCCTGCCCAGTTCCTCTGCTCAATATAAATCTTACATTACATGCCTTTTCTACACTGTTATATACACATATAAGTATTTCTTTGTGTGGTTTGTTTACATAAATGGTATCATACACATAATTCTCTGAAACTTGCTTCTTCACTCAATAATGTGTAGCTCTTCCTGTCTTAGTACATATTTAACTCAACTCAGACTTTTTAAACTGCTGCATAATATTTCATAGCATGTATATATCATATATAACTTTCCCATTTTGCTGAATATTGAGCTAATTTCAATTGTTCACAAGTATAAAGAGTGCTGTCAGTGCATCCTGTGTACATGTGTGTTTCTCTGGGGTATAAAATAAAACCTCAAGAAGTGAACTGGCTGATAGATCTCTCTGGAATGCCCTTTTTGTCTCTTCTATTAAATTGTCATCATCACAATAATAAATTAATAGCTATCATTTATGCTTTCCTTCAAAACTTATTTAAAACTTTTTCAAAGAATATAAAAATCATTTCCAAAAATGGAAAAATAAGTGGCTTATGAGAAATGTACTTGAGAAAATGTTCAAGCTTGCTAGTGAGCAAAGGACTAGAAGTCAAAACAGTACCCGAATGCCACCTTTTGCCCAGGCTTTAGTAAAAATTGCTTTGAAAACCATCAACACTGGTGAAGGTGTGACAAAACAGGAATTTATACTCTTACTGCCAGTGGGAGCAGGAACTGCTCCACGTCTTTGGAAGGTAATCCAGGAATATGTATCGTGCACATGAGAAATGGTTATTAGCATTTTAAAAAGATTTTATTTATTTATTTTAGATAAGGGAAGGGAGGGAAAAAAAGAGGGAGAGAAACATCAGTGTGTGGTTGCCTCTCACGTGCCTCCTACTGGGAGCTTCTCCCGCACACAACCCAGACATGTGCTCTGACTGGGAATTGAACCAGGACTCTTTGGATCGCAGGCCAGAGCTCAGTCCACTGAGCCACATCAGCCAGAGCTGAAATGATCACTAGTTTTGATCTGTTAGTTCTACTTCCAAGAATCTACTCTGGCAAATACCAATATCATTTTTGCATGTTTTATCTTCTCAATCAATAAACTCCATGTTTCTCACATGGAACTGGGACATCGGGAAGATACGGTCCAGGCTATCAGATCTAAATGTTTACTTGTACTCCTTAATTGTCCCTTTCTTTCTCTCCAGGGCCCCTTAGTCCTGCTGCCTAGGCCTGCCTTCTGCTGCCTCCAGCCTGGAACTCCTGCTCACCCTGGCACCTCCACTTCTACTCTGCAGGAAAGCTCCTCCTTCGGGCCTGTCAGGTCATGGTGGCCCTGATGGGAAGCCAGCTCTCGCCTCGCCTATGGCATGGTTCAGTGCCTTAGGGGGTGGATGGAGTACAGTGACCTCCGGGCCAGGGTCACTCAACTTCTGCATGTTCAGGGTGTCCCTGCAGATGGGGTCATGCTCACTGTGATGGCTCAGGGCTCCGGCATGTTCGTGGGATGGGTAATGTTCCTGGGACTCACACTTCCTTTCTAGGTGGGGCAAGCCAAACTCTGCCTGCCGCACTGGAAGGAACAAAAGGAACTTGCATGGAAAGGGCGAAGGTTTGACATTTCAGGAGGATGTATATAGTAGAGCAATAATGCAGCATGTGTTTCAAGCTCTCTCACTTTATGAATTACTAAGCACATTTGTTAAATAATGTGTCTGGATTCAATGGCCAAGAATTCAGGATAAGGATAGCTTTCATAAAAAGGAAATTGTACTACACAGCCTGAATCTTCACCACTTCATTATTTTATAATGCCTAGGATTAGCCCCTAGAGATAGGTTGTTCCTACCTTTTCACTTTATAATTAAAACAATGTATAATGGTGGAATCCCAAGAATCGTGTAAATAGTTGATAATTGCTTAAAGGAGAGAAAAATATCAGGAACCCAGTAAAATAGTTGCCTACAGATTGCATTCACTATTGACATGCATTTTTTTTTCTTTTTAAAAAGTGTATCCTGATTATTGTCTTCCTGAGTCCCTCCACTTCTTTCCTATTATGTTTGCAATTTCAGACCATCATTTGATATATAGATTCAATGAGCTGGTCAATAAATATTGCCAAACATAGAAACAAATGAAAACAGGAAAGCTTAACACTTCCCCTCCTGAACAAACCTAAAACTTAGTCATGTAATGTTTCTCTTTACCTTTATAAGTGGGAAGAAGAAAATTACATAAGGCCTGTAAAAAATTTTTCTGTTCTGTTTCTAATGTCTTTGGTGAATGACTCCCTTAGAATGAGTGAGGAATTGATCATGCTTTGTACCTGTGACACATACGTGCACATACTCAAACACACACACATTCTGTGGCCTCCATCAGCCTCTCCATGTTGGGTAACATGAAGCCTGTCTTTTTAAGTTGCTCAGAGAACCACTAACAGTGTGTGCCTGAGTGCGTGACACTGGGAATGAGAGTCAGAGGTGGGAAGGAAATCTGATTCTTATTCTATAGCCTTTTGTACTTTCTAAAGTTTGTATCTTTTAATGTAAACCACATGCATGTATTACTAATTGAAAATATTAATTAATCAGTTCTTTTAAAAAATTAGCTCATTAAGCTCTTCATTGCCTCTGTAAATATGCAGGTATAATTATGGAGAATTCTTAAAAGAAAAATAAAACCACTGAGGGGCCAAGTCAATCCAGTGGCAGAAAGGAAAGTGTTTTTTAACAAATGAAGTGGGAACTACTAGAAAGAAAAAAAGAAACTTGGCCCTTATCTCACCTCACCTACAAAAATTAATTCAAGATGGATCATAGATCTGAACATAAGAGTCAGAATCATAAAGCTTCTAAGAGAAAACAAGAGAAAATAGTCTTTGCAATCTTAGGATAGACAAAGATTTCCTGGACATGGCACCAAAAGCATTAATTACAAAGCAAAATTTGATAAATTGGACTTCATTAAATTAAAAAATGTCCCAGTCATCAAACAGTAATCTCAAGAAATTGATAGTCAAGTTACAAACAGGGGGAAATATTTGGAGAAAATATATCTGACAAAGAACTCTTAGCCAGAATGTTTAGAGAACTCCTGCAAATTAACAGTTACCAGTCATTACTGGTTAAGGAAGTTTAACATTTGAAAATCAATCAAGACAAGTCATGTTACCATCTCAGTAGATGCAGAGAAAGCATTTGATGAAATTTAACACCTGCTCATAATAAAAACTCTCAGCAAACTAGAAATAGAAGGGAACTTCCTCAACTGTTGGGAACTGCCCTGCCTGGTTTCAGAAGCTGTAACCCCCCATGGCTAGTGAGTGACCTTCAGAACATAAGCCACTAAGGAGACAAAGCTTATCTCCCTGGCAGGGGCGCTGCCTCTGCCTTTTTTTACTTCACCCTGCCTGTCCCCCAATGCATGACCAGGTAGCCAATGATGGGTAAGATTCCTCAAGGGAGGGATGATCTAAGACAGGCAAGGTCACAAAGGGGCCATCAGGGAAGGACTTGGGGGGCTATAGCAAAATGGGGGTGATGGACCCTCGCCCCTTGGCTTTGACATAGCGTGAGTCCTCATTCTGTCTGCAAGAAGTCTCCTAATCTCTTGGCTGCCTTACTCCCATTGCCTGACTTAAGCCTGAAACAATGAGAAAAGGCAATGCAGCTCTGTGCTGAAAAGGGTGGGTTCCCTGGGTGATCAGGCCTAAGAAAGAATACATAAAATCCTGTAAAACCCGCTTTGCTAAGAATGCTCTCAATTAAATGATAAAGGTCGAAGCAGGAAATGAGTTTGTTTCCCAAAGTTTTGTAGCCCTTTAGCTAACAGATCCTGACTCAGAGTAAGCTCTCATAGTTCTTTGTATGTTATCTATTGTTTGATCCTTACTGCCTGACAATGATTGATGAGCTTTACCTGTATTCCTGTGCAAAATGAACCCAATAAAAGCCCATTGAGAAAAAGGTTCTCGGTCCTTCTCCTTTGAGTGAATGACCACCTTTCATCCCCAAACAGATCATGTCTTGGTAGACTTATTCTCATCCGCGGCAGATGGGGGGCTCTGTGGGCAAAGCTCCCCCACACTCAACCTGATTAAGGACACTTAATTAAAAAAAAAAACTACACCGGGCTTCATCATAATTGAAAATTATAATGTGTCAAAAGACACTAAAAAGGAAAGTGAAAAGACAACTCACAAAATAGGAGAAAATGTTTGCAAATTACATATCAGATAAGGGTCTTGTACCCAGAATATATACAAAGAACTCTGATGACTCAACAATAAAAATAACCTGAATAAAAAATGGCAAAGGAGCCCTGGCTGGTGTGGCTCAGTGGTTGAGTGCCAGGCTGCAAATCAAGGGGTTGCAGGTTCGATTCCCAGTCTAGGGCCCGTGCCTGGGTTGCAGACCAGGTCCCCAGTATGGGGTGTGTGAGAGGCAACCACATGTTGATGTTTCTCTCCTTCTCTTTATCTCCCCTTCCCCTCTCTAAAAACAAAAAATTTAAAAAATGGCAAAAAAAACAATAAAGATTAAATTTAAAAAGGCAAAGAATATGAAGACATTTTCTCAAAAAAAAAAAAAGAGTTTAAATGACCAATATGTACATTAACTGCTGCTCAACATAATTAGTCATTAGGAAAATGCAACTCAGAACTCAGTGAGGCATGCCCTCATGCCAACTGGGATGGCTATAATATGAAAAACAGAAAGGAACGATGGAACACAACAGGTGGTGATGAGAATGTGGAAAAATTGAAATCTTCATCCATTGCTGGTGGCAGTGTAAAATGGTATAGTTGCTATAGAAAATAGTTTGGCAGTTCCTCAAGTTATCATCGAGTTATCATAGTTCCAGAAATTTTATTTCCACATATGTACTCAAAGAATTGAAAACATATGTTCACACAGAAATCTGTACATAAATATTCATTGCAGAATTATTCATTATAGGAAAAAGTGGAAATAACCCAAGTATCCATCAACTGGAATGCATAAATAGAGTGCTCTGCATCACTAATCATTAGGGAAATACAAATCAAAACTACATTGAGATGCTACTCAACACACATGAGGATGGAAATTTTTTAAAAAACAGAAAATAATAAGTGTTGATGAGGATGTGGAGAAATTGGAACCCTTGTGCACTGTTGGTGGAAATATAAAATGGCACAATTATTATGAAAAAACAGTTCTGTGGTTCTTCAAAAAGTTAAACAATTAACATATGATCCAGCAATTTCACATTTAGGTATATATACCCAAAAGAATTGAAAGCAGGGACTGAAACAGATATTTTTACACCCACAGTTAAAGGTAGAAACCAATGTCCATCAGTGAATGAAGAGGTAGAGAAAATAAATATTCATATAATGGAATATTATTCACCCTTAGAAAGGAAGGAAATTATGCAGTATACTACAACATAGATGAACCGTGAAGACATTGTGTTAAGTAAAATAAGCCAGTCATAAAAGAACAAATTTTGTATGATTTCACTTATATGAGAAACCTAGGAAGTCAAAGTCATAGAGACAGAAAATATGATAGAAGTTACCTGGGACTGAGGTGAGGGAGGAATGGTAGTTGTTTAATGGATGTAGAGGTTCTGTTTGGATTGATGAAAAAGTTGTGGAAATGGAGAAGTTGTGATGATTGCACAACACTGCAAATGTAATTAATGCCTCTAAAGTATACACTTAAAAACAGTTAAAATGGTAAAATTTTATGTTATGTTTTACCACAATAAAAAATAGGCAACAACAACAAAAAACAGTTGGGCAGAAATCTAACAAAATATATACAAAATCTGTATTCTGAATACCACAAAACACTGATGAAAGAAATCAAGTGCAGCCCTGGCTGGTATGACTTGGTTGGTTGGAGTGTCATCCCATATATGAAAGGTTGTGGGTTTGATTCCCCGGTAAAGGCACATGCCTACATTGTGGATTTGAATCCCGGTCTGGGCTTGTATGGGAGGCAACCAATTGATGTTTCTCTTTCACATCTCTCTCTTTCTTCCTCTCTCTTTTATCCTCAGGTGAGGATAAAAAAAATCAAGTAAAATATACATAAGTGGAGACAGAAACCTTGTCTGTGGATTCAGTACAGGTCAATATTGTTTCAAATTTCTCTCCAAACTGATCTATAAATTCAATGTAATCTCAATCAAAATCCTAGCAGAATTTTTTTCTTTTAGAAATTAATGAGATAATTCTAAATTTTATATGGAAAGTCAAAGGAGCCAAAAGAATTTTGAAAACAACGAAAATAAAGAACTACTCTATCTAGCTGTCTTGAAGACTTACTATAAAGCTACAGTAATCAAGAAAGTACAGTTTTGGTGAAAGAATAGACACAGATCAAAACAGAACAGAATAGAGAGTTCAGAAATAGATCTATAAATATATGGTGAATTGTCTTTCAGCAAACTGTAAAGATAAATCAATGAAAAAATTATAGTCTTTCAACAAATGGTGCTGGAGTCATATAAAAAATAAGCTTTGTTTCATACTTAACAGAATATACAAAATTTACTCAAAATGAATAAAAAACCTAAACATACAACCTAGAACTATAACATTTTTGGATGATGAAATAGAAAATTTTTTGATCTTGGGTTAGACAGATTTCTTAGCTACAACACCAACACTATGATTCAATAAAAATTTTGATAAATTAAACTTCATAAAAATTAAGAACATTCACTTTTCAAAAGGCATTGTTAGGAGAATGAAAAGACAAGCTTTAGATTTGGAGAAAATATTTGCAAATCACATATATGATAAAGGAATTGTATCTGGAATAAAGAACTCAAATTCAACGATAAGAAAACAAACAACCCAATCTAAAATGGGCAAAAGATTTGAACAGATATTCACTAAAAAGATAATTCATATGCAAATAAGCACCCTGGATGGTAAAAAAACACTAAAACAATATAACCATGATGAACAAAATTGAAGAAGACAAATAAATGGAAAGAAAAAAAGATGGACAATATTGTCAGTCATTAGAGAAATACTAGTTAAAACTATGAGATATGACCTATTAGGATATGTAAAATTTAAAAATATCTTACAGTACAAAGTGCTGACAAGGATGCAGATCAACTGAAACTCTTATGCATTGCTGGTGGAGTTGCTAAATTCGACAACAGCGTGGCAGTTCAATCAAATAACTCAGCATTCCCACTTCTAGATATTTAACCAAGAAAACAGAAACCTATGTTCACAAAAGTTGATAATGGCCTCAAACTGGAAATAACTCAAATGTGCCTCAACTGGGAATGGATAAACAATGAACTACTACTCAACAGTAAAAAAGAACAAACTAAACTGATACATGTGAAACATGATGAACCAGAAATATATTATGCTAAGTGAAAGAAGCCAGATTCAAAAGACTTTAAACTGTAATTCTATTCATGTGATATTTTGGAAAAGGCAAAAATAAAGGGACAGAGCTTTAACAAAGGGGTTGGGTTTGGGTGGAAGGTGACCACACAGAGAGCACAGGGGATCTGGATGGTGACGGCTTGTTGAAACTCTTTTTCTGGACTTCCAGCCAAGATGGAGGCATAGGTAGATACACTTTGCCTCCTCACACAACCAAAAGAAGGACAACAACAAATTTAAAAACAAAACCAATCAGAACTGCCAGGAAATCAAACTGTATGGAAGTCTGACAAATAAGGAGTTTAAGAAGAAACATTCATCCAGACTGGTAGGAGGAGTGGAGAAGGGTAGCGGGGGAGGAGAGGACATGCAGCAAGGCAGCAGCTGGAAGACCAGGTGGACAAGGTGGTGGCTGGTGGTTCCACATTTGCATGTGGATAAACCAGGAGGAACAACTGGGGAATGATTCAGACCATTCAACCCAGGGTTCCAGCATGGAAAAAGAGAGCCTCAAAACCTCTGGCTGTAAAAACCTATGCAGGTTGCAGTGGTCAGAGAAACTTCTAGCCATGCAGGAAAGTTTGTTGGAGAGACCCACATTGTCCTAGAATGTACACAAACTCACCCACCCAGGAATCAGCAGCAGAAGGGCCCAATTTGCTGTGGATAGTGGGGGAAATGACTGAAAGCTAGCGGAGAGTTGAGCAAGCGGTATTGTTCTCTCTCTGACCTCTCCCTCATATACAGCACCACAACACAGTGTCCAAATCAGGACCCCACCCTGGTGAATACCTAAGCCTCTGCCCCTTACAACATAAAAGGTGCACTGAGACAAAGAGATATGGCCTAAATGAGAGAACTGATCAAAACTCCAGAAAGAACTAAGTGACAAAGAGATAGCCAACCTATCAGATGCAGAGATTGAAACACTGGTAATTGGGATGTTCATGGAAATGGTTGAGTATGGTCGAAAAATAGAGAAAAAAGTGAAGGCTATTCAAACTGAAATAAAGAAAAATATACAGGGAACCAACAGTGAAGGGAAGGAAACTGAGATTTAAATCAATGATTGGAGCAGAAGGAAGAAGGAAACATTCAAACAGAACAGAATAAAGAAACAAGAATTCAAAAAAATAAGGAAGCTGAGGAACCTCTGGGACAACTTTAAATGTTCCAACATCAAAATCATAGGGGTGCCAGGAGAAGAGGAAGAGCAAGAAATTGAAAACTTATTTCCAAAAATAATGAAGAACTTCCCCAATCTCTCAAAGGAAATGGACTTCCAGGAAGTCCAGGAAGCTCAGAGAGTCCCAAAGAAGTTGGTCCCAAGGAAGCACACACCAAGGCACATCATCATTAAGTTACCCAAGATTAAAGATAAAGGAGAGAGTCTTAAAAGCAGCAAGAGGAAAGGAGAGAGTTACATACAAAAGAGTTCCCATAAGACTAGCAGCTGATTTCTCAAAAGAAACCTTGCAGTGAAGAAGGGGCTGGAAAGAAGTATTCCAAATCATGAAAGGCAAGGACCTACATTCAAGATTACTCTATTCAACAAAGCTATCATTTAGAATGGAAGGGCAGGTAAAGTGCTTCCCAGATAAGGTCAAGTTAAAGGAATTCACCATCACACTTTATTATATGAAGTGTTAAAGGGACTTATCTAAGAAAAAAATTTAAAACTAGGAAGAGTAAAATGACAACCAACACAACTATCATCAGTCAAATGTAAAAAACAAAACAAAACAAAGCAAACCACTAGAACAGGAACAGAGTGACAGAAATGGAGATCACATGGAGGGTAATTAGCAGGGAGGGGTAGGGAAGATGGGGGAAAAGGTACAGGGAATAAGAAGCATAAATGGTAAGTACAAAATAGACAGGTGAATGTTAAGAATAGTATGGGAAATAGAGAAGCCAAAGAGCTTATACGTATGGCCCATGGATGTGAACTAAGGTGGCAGAATGCTGGTGGGAGAGGGGTACAGGGTGGAGGGGAATAAAGGGGAGAAAAAATGGGACAACTGTAATAGCATAATCAATAAATTATATTTTAAAAAAGAAATATTTTTAAAGATTTTATTTATTTTTAGAGAGATGGAAAACA
The DNA here is from genome assembly GCA_004027475.1 of Anoura caudifer. Lineage (NCBI taxonomy): Eukaryota > Metazoa > Chordata > Mammalia > Chiroptera > Phyllostomidae > Anoura > Anoura caudifer. Next base: position 23,708 of record PVKU01008724.1, on the reverse strand, counting down.
AGGGAGAAAGAGAGAGTATCATTGATGTGTGAGAGATACCTCAACTGGTTGCATCTCACACGTCCCCAACTAGGGGCCTGTCCTGCTACCCAGTCATATGTCCCGATGGGGAATCAAACTGGCAGGCTTTTGGTTCACAGGCTGGTGCTCAATCCACTGAGCCACATGAGCCAAGGAGAGCTTGTTGAAACTCTTGATTGTGGCGGTAGTTACATAATTGTATGCATTTGTCAAAAACTGCAGAAATGTACTTTAAAAGGGTGAACTTTGCCATATATAAATCATACTTCAATTAAAAAAATACTAGTAGGAGTGCAAAATGGTATCAGTTTGGAATTCTTTTTGTCAGTTTTATGAAAAATGTTAAATATACATTTACTCTATTGGCTAGCGATTCCACTATTCCTAGGTAGTTTTTCAAGAGAAATGAAATCTTTGTCCACAAAAATCCAGTAATATTAATAGCACACTTATTCATAATAGTCCCCATACTAGAAACAGTGTTAATCTCTATTAACAGAATGGGTAAACAAATTTTCAGTGCAATTATGCAGTAGGACATACTACTCTTCAATAAAAAGTATTGATCCACAGGCACCATGGATAAATCTTAGGAGGCCAGCGCCTTATCCATTAGGCCACTGGGGCGTGATGCCACGGATAAATCTTAAAAACATCCAGCTGAGTGAAAGAAGCCAGACATAATAAAGCACATATTTCATGACTCCATTTATATGAAGTTCAAGAAGAAATGAAATAATCTGTGGAGGCAGAAATGAGAGTGGTGGCCGCCTCAGACGGGTCATAGACTGGGAAGGGATACAGGCAACTTTCTGGAGTTACAGAGAAGATCCAGATCTTGATTAGTGTGTTCGTTAAATGGCATTGACATTTGTTAAAACTCACAAGCAATATCCTACAAATTGTATATTTTACTATATATAATTATAACCACGATGGAAAAAAAATATATAATGATAGAAATCAGAAAGGGATTGCTTGGAGGGAGTTGCTAATAGGGAGGGGGCACAAAGGAACTTTCTAGGGTGATGGAAATGTTTATATCTTGTTTGGAGTAGCCAAAACACATCACACTGAACACATGGAGTAATATAATTTATTATATGTCAACTATACTCTAATACAAAATAATGTGAAAATATAAAATAAATAATGCTGAAAAAAGAGAGCAGTAAGACCAATAGGCATTATATTTTAAAAAATAATTTTAAAATATTTTAATTGTGGTAAAAACACATAAAATTTACCATTTTAACAATTTTAACTGTACAGTTCAGTAGTGTTAAATATATTCACACTATTGTGCACTGGATATCCAGAACTTTTTCATCTTACAAAACTGAATCTCCATATCCTTTAATCAATTATCCTACTTCTCTTCCCCCCACCCAGCTCCTGGCAACCACCACTCTACTTTCTGTCTCTGTGACTTTGACTGCTCTGGGTACGCCATATAAATAGAAGCATACAGTATTTGTCCTTTTGTGACTGGCTTATTTTGCTTAGCATGATGTCTTCAAGGTTTATCCATGTTTTAGCAGATTGCAGAACTTCCTTCCTTTTGAAGGCTAAATCATATTTCATTGTATGGATTAACCATATGTTTTTTTAATCCATTCTTCCATCAATAGACACTTGGGTTGCTTCAACCCTTTGGTTATTATGATAAATGCTGCTATGAACGTGGATGTACAAATATGGCATCATTTTTTAAAAACAAAAAACCAGGGTCACATAGTTTTATTGTCACCTTTTCCTTCCCTTTCCTGCATTGACCTTGTTGATAACCAGAAGCTTGTCAGAGACCAGTGCAGCAACAGGGTATGACACTCATGCCCAGCATTGAATAATGACAGTGACTCTGGGTGAGCAAAAGTTCATGTTTTTCTTAAAGGCTAAAATGTGTCTTTGGAGGCAATGTAGAAATACAGTTGGAGATTATTCCAAGCCAAAAGATAGCAAAGGCCATCTTTTGTATGAGCGCAGGGACAAAACCCCTCTGGACTGTCAGGAGTAGCAGATCTAATTTGCTTACACAACACTGACTGTTGGCCCCATTTGGCTCCTCACTGCGCCCTCCACCCCCATGAGGAGGAGTCACAGGAAGCCTGCAGGGAGATGTGTATCTACCCCTGGCCACCAGGTGGCAATAAATAGGACACTCTCCTGGGCACTGACAGGCGGAGAGATTAAATACCTAGATGACTGGCTGTTTTTTCTCTCTCTCCCCTGTACTGGTCTATCTTTTTACACTCTATGCTTTGCATAAAAATTCATTAGCCATAACTGTCAATAGATGAATTGGTGACACCACTGGGGAAATACCGAGGCTTATATCCACATCTGTTGCTTTGCAAGCTTATACATTCTATAAAACTCTGGAAAAGGTGAAATTGTGGTGGATTGTAGTTCAATCACCTAGATCTTTTCAGAGACTGTAGTAGTGATGATGTCATTTTTGCATGCCCTGCACACCTGCCTAGCACAGGTATAGCTTTGTGTATCCCTGAACAAAACCTAAATCCGTGGGAGAGGGCAAAATCCAGCTCCAGGTGCACTCACAAAGGGTCAGGACAGGAAGCTAGGAATTTGGCTTCCACTGGGTATATGTGATCTCCCACATATCCTTAGACGGTAATGAGGAATGCACATCCCTCCAGCCCAGGATGACACTTTTCTGTCCTAGCTCAGAGGTTGATCTCCTCCTCCCCACTGACTTGGGCATAAGATCCTTCACCAAGAAGCTTTATACTTGTTATGTTCAAACTTTGTGGGACAGAGGTCCTGGATAGAGAGAAACTGCTTCCCTACTTTTCCTCATAGTTTTCAACGATTCTAAAACAAGCCACATGTCTTCAATATTCTCCCTACTCATTCCTTCTAGGTATCAACTACATTTGAACTATGCCATTGCTAGTATGTCTACTTCATATCCATTTGTACCTGTCTGGGACTTGCCTCCAGATATACTCTTTTTACCACCATCCAGCACAATTTATTTCACCAGGCATTTACCAAGGGCTTGCTGTGTGTACCATCCTTCTGCAAATAGGGACTGAGTCAGATATCTCTGATGGCTCCTCATTGTCTGCAAGACAAATCACACATGGCTCATAAGGCCCCGTGATCTTCTAGGCCATGGTACCTGGCACTGGGTAAGCCTTCACTTAATGCTCACTGATCGCCTGCTGCCCTGGACCCTATCTCTGTCTCCTACTCTCTGACCATCCAGTCTACTGGCTGTTGCTGAATTTACTACACATTTTCATGATATCTCAGTGTCATTGTTCATGCAGTTCTGCCAAGAAAGCTTTTCTCCATTCATCTACATCCTATCTCATCCTTGAAGATCTAGCTCAATATAACCCTTTCCATAAATTCTTCTCCCACTCTGACAAATACATTTCTCCTCTTTGTTGTTCCCCCAGCTCTTTGTTATGTTTTTATGGCATTGATCATTTATAACCTTTGACACCTGTTTGTGTACATGTTTGTCTTTCTCTGCTTCAAACTGTAAACTTCTTGAGGACAGGAATCATATCTTATTATAACTCCAGCACTGAGCTCAGAACTTAACTGTAGTAAATATGAAAATAATAACAAACACTTTAACAAGCCTTCAGTACATCCAGTAATGGAGCTAAGAGCTTTGCACATATAATCTCACTTACTCCTTACCCTATGAGTAGGTGGTATTATTCCCTATTTTAAAGATGTTGAAACTGAGGCACAGAGAATACAAGACTCCTACCTGAAGTCTCAGACAGCTAGTAAGCAATATTGTTGAAATATATGAAATAAGTAATTATTAGCATGTTGAATTGAATTGAATTAGGATTTTTCCTAATTCTAGGAAGATGTTAAAAAAATAAAAGCCATGATCCCTTTTTGACAACACTATTTACCATCACAAAATTGTACAGGTTAGTTTCCTATAAGTTGATAAAATCTTAAATTTAAAATCATTAAATGGCTTTTCCCAAGGCATTACTTTATTCATGGAAAAAACAAACAAACCCCAAACAAAATCCCAAAATAAAATCCAAACCAAAAACCCTCTTGTCCAAAACTTGGTTAAACTCTGGATAGCTAGTTTAATTATATCTTTTATTACTATTATTATTGGCTTTAAATTTTATATATTTTTAATTTGGCCATGAACTATGTTGACATTTTTGGGTTATACACAGATACTATGCATTACATAGAATAATGGCATTATTCCTAAATCCTGGCCCCCCCAAGTCATGGATACAAGAGCACTGCAGCTAAGTTCTCCCTGCCATCCAGAAACAAACAATCTCATATCACACACCATGGCTCAGGATCAACTATGAAACTAGATGGTCTGTTTTTGCAGGGAGCCAACATCTGAGAATCCCTCGTAGCCTCTGGTGCTGCGCAGTTCATCAACGTGGACAGTGGGCGGCAGGCTGACCCTCTTGGCAAAGAGGAGGCTTCGCCAAGTGCAGTGCTGTGGGGAGCACTGAAACAGGGCCCAGGGATGCAGAAAATCATCCCCAAGGGGCTGGGCCAGTTTCCCCAGAAGCTAAGTACCTCTCTGGGGAAAGTGGTCCAATGTTCAGCTTGCAGAAGTCACTCCCATTTGGTGCAGAGGGTTGTACCTGCCTGGACCCTCACGGCCCAGGGCTTCATGAAGATGACCACAGAGCTGCCATTGGCCAGAACTCATGCCCCTGCAGTGCAGGTGGGCAGCTGGGACAGCGTGGTCCCAGGTAATAAGTGTAACCAGCCGTCCAAAAGCTTTGGTGAACCAAGGATTGCAGAGTGACTGTAAGGGGGATGCCACCTGGGCGTCCCAGATTGCTCACAACATTTTGTGGGGTATTACCAGGTTAACTGCATGGGGTGCTTAGGAGGGGCACACACTGTTCAAATATCCTTTTCTCCAGCAGCAAAATGGACCTTCCTGCTCTAGGGAATAACAGAATGATTCATAGGCAGGCTGGCTCTGAGGTAGGAGAGCTTGGGGGGCCAGGGTTAAGGGGGTGTTAGGCAATGTGGCATGGGGAAACTTACCTGCCTCCCTTACCTGAGTGCCTTAGTGCTGGCATAATTTCAGTAAGAGTAGAGAATCAGAATCCCCAAAGATCTAAAGGCACATAGACAAAGTGGAATGCTATGGGGAAAAAAGTATTAAAAGCCCTAAAAATAGGTCTAAAAGCCAATTCTACAGGGACATGAGGATGGAGACATATCTTCACAGTAGCACATATTAAGGGTTTTAACTTAATTTTTGTTGTTGAAACTGAAATAGGGAACTACATACCTACTGTGTGTGACTTTAAGTCACTATCATCTTAATGAGACTCTCTTCTCCCAGGGGGGTAGGGAGGGTCGCAGACTTGGCCCCGTGCCATGTTGGTCCTGCAGCATGGGAAGAATGGGGAGCTACCTCACTATCAAGGGCAAAGTTCTTGGGGCCCCTGTGACATTCCAACTGAGACATGGGGAACCAAAGACATCAGGACCCAGATATATTTGCAGTGAGCAGCAGTTGTTGGCTGAAACCCAAAACAGACAAGGAGTTTTTCATCATCCTAACCCTTCTTGAGATGGTTTTTGATAATCTGGTCCAGGTGCCAGATGTGTATGGTGCTTGGTCAGCATGGGGGTGAGAAGAGAGGCACCCCAGGGAATGGGAGCAGATGGAGGACGTGCCCTTTGTTGAGCCAGGTTATGTCCCTAACCTGCTGACCTAGGGAGTGGATATGACACTGTTCACTATTTGACCCAAGCAATTCATGGCCTTGTACTTCCTCCTTCTCCCTCGAGGTTGATAGGGTATTAACTGACCAATACCATTGTTTTCTATGTTGAACATGTCAGGCAATCTACAATAAAGTTAGTGACTGGTGAGACCTGGAGCATAGAGGTCAGATCATTTACCTGTGTAGAAGGTTGAACCAGGCGATTCCTAAGCCTCCACCCTCCAAGATTCCATTGTTCAGTTAGATAAATCTCCAAAAGGCACTGTTAAAGCCCCCAGTTACTTTATGCATAGATGTATTGTATCATTCTACTGAACAGAGGATAACCCTAATGCATGACTGATGAACACTGTACCAACCACCTCCTTCACAGCTCCCTCTCCTCTTACTTAAAAATTGTTACAACATTAATAAATCAATAAACAACAAGTACTGGCAAGGATGTGGAGTAATGGGAACCCTAGTGCACTGTTGGTGGGAATGCAGACTGGTGCAGCCACTGTGGAAAACAGTATGGAATTTCCTCAAAAATCCTGGAATACCAATTCAAAAGAACTTATGCACCCCTATGTTCATAGCAGCACAATTTACAATAGCCAAGTGTTGGAAACAGCCTCAGTGCCCATCAGTAAATGAGTGGATTAAAAAACTGGTACATTTACACAATAGAATACTACACAGCAGGAAGAAAGAAAGAGCTCTTACCCTCTGCGACAGCATGGATGGAACTGGAGATGCAAGTGAAATAAGCCAGGCAGTGAAAGACAAAAACCATGTGTTCTCAACTGTAGCAGGAACCTAATGAACAAAACAAACGAACGAGCAAAACAGAACTAGAAGCATGGAACAGACTGACAGTGTCCAGAAAGGAAGGGGAAGGGGATAAGGGTGGAAAGAAAGGGAAGGGACTCGTCAAGGAACATGTATGAATAACCCATGGACATGGACAACAGGGTGGGGAATGACTGTAGGAGTGGGGGGTGGGCTGGGTAGAAGAGGGCAAAGGGGGGAAACTGGGAAAACTGTAATAGAATAAGAATAAAATATTTACAAAAAATAAATTTGCTTAAAAATCATGGAATTGCACACTTAACAAAGGGCGAATTTTATGGTATGAAAATTATTTCTCAATAAAGCAGAAAACAGTTTTAATCTGAAAAAAAATTGTTATAACCAGCTCTCCAGTAGTGTGCTAACACATACACGACGAAAATACTCTCCAGGTGTTTTCAGTATGAAGCAAAGACTGCTTTGCTTAGTGTCCAAGGCCCTCTGAGTTGGCCCCAGTGTCTTTATTATCATCTTCCCACCCTTCCGCTGAGTGAAACCATGTTCCTCCCAGCCACGTAGCATTCCAAGAGTTTCCTCCATTGCATCCAGGGGGGTCAGTACTCTCTGACCCCACCTGGAATGCCCTGCTCCTGATTCTTAACACAGATTCATTATCACTTACTCCAGAAGGCCTAGTCCCATGTTCCTAGGTGTCCCTGAGGCCCTGTGCCAGCCCCACTTGAGCCCTCTTTAGTTGACCTCCCTCACACCAGGCACTGGACAGGGTGCTGTGGGCTTGGAGGGCAGGGGCTTCCTGATTACAGATGTGTATGTTAAGATGGGATATATGAACAGTCACAAACAGGAGCCACTGCCCTCCAAGAGCCCAAGTATTTATAGAATGCCACACTTCAGAGAGCTCTGTTGCTTCTGGAACATGAACTTGTATATTCTGTGTCATACCTAAAAATTTCCCCAGTCCCTTATACCAAAATCAGATCTTACCTGCCACCCACACTCGGTCTTCCTCTCCGACCCTTCTGATTCCCTTCTCCTCTGAACTGCAGGTTTAGGTTATTTTGGACTTCCTAGTCATTTAGTGATGGTGGTCCTGGCCCTCACCTGCTTCCATGGGCTCTGTGGATGCACAGAAACTGCCTGTCTGCTTTCAAAACTGCCATTTTGAATCTTTTACCATAATCCCTTTTTTGTACCATAATCCCATTTGCTTCTCTTTTGATTTGGATTAATCATGGGGTTGCTGCTGATATATGTGGTGACTGAGTGGCACCTGAATGGACAGGTCCAGGCTAACATCAGGAAGCCATAGGGCTCACCAGTGTTTTGGTGAATCTGGTCTGGGCACTCAGCTGAGACATACATGTGTGGACATCTAGGTGTTTGTCTTCCTGTGTCCTTTACAGGGACATTTGCGAGGTGACTGAGCTGCCCTCCACCCAGAGGTCTTCACCAGTATGGAGGAAGCCTAGCAGCCTGGGTAGGAGAAAGGTCTGAAGCAGCTAGGTGAGCAGCCCCCGCACTCAGGTCCTCTGTTTGGCCTCCCACAGACCTGCTCTTCTGCCATCTGTTTGATGCAAGCATGTGCACACTATTTCATTTACTCCACCTGGCCCTGGAAGGGGCATAGTTTAACTCATTTTATAGAGTACCAGAGAGGTTCCAAGGGTAGTTCAGGTTCACCCAGCTGGTAAGTGGCACCCACATGCACAGCCCCTAAACTTTCCATCATCAACTGGGAACCCAAAACATTGATATAAGGGGCCTGGTGCTTCTGGCAATCATCCAAGCTTTTAGACCATTGATTTGGGTTTTTGCTTATACTTTTTTAAAATATATGTTTTATTGATTATGCTATTACAGTTGTCCCATTTCCCCCCTTCATTCCCCTCTACCCTGCACACCCTCTCCCACCTACATTCCCCCCCTTTAGTTCATGTCCATGTGTCATAAGTTCTTTAGCTTCTACATTTCCCACACTATTCTTGCCCTCCCTGTCTATTTTCTACCCACCGTCTATGCTACTTATTCTCTGTACCTTTTCCCCCCTCTTTCCTCCTCCCACTCCCCTGTTGCTAATCTTCCATGTGATCTCCATTTCTGTGGTTCTGTTCCTGTTCTAGATGTTTGCTTAGTTTGCTTTCGCTTTTATTTTAGGTGTGGTTGTTAATAATTATGAGTTTGCTGTCATTTTACTGTTCATATTTTTTATTTTCTTTTTCTCAGATAAGTCCCTTTTAACGTTGCATATAATAAGGGCTTGGTGATGATGAACTCCTTGAACTTGACCTTATCTGAGAAGCACTTTATCTGCCCTTCCATTCTAAATGACAGGTTCACTGGACAGAGCAATCTTGGATGTAGGCCCTTGCCTTTCATGACTTGGAATACTTCTTTCCAGCCCTTTCTTGCCTGTAAGGTCTCTTTTGAGAAATCAGCTGAGAGTCTGATGGAACTCCTTTGTAGGTGACTGTCCCCTTATCTCTTGCTGCTTCTAGGATTCTCTCCTTCATTTTAATCTTGGGTAATGTAATTATGATGTGCCTTGGTGTGTTCCTCCTTGGGTCCGACTTCTTTGGGACTCTCTGAGCTTCCTGGACTTCCTAGAAGTCTATTTCCTTTGCCAGATTGGGGAAGTTCTCTTTTATTATTTGTTTAAATAACCTTTCCACTTGTTGCTCTTCCTCTTCCCCTTCTGGTACTCCTATAATTCGGATGTTGGAACATTTAAAGATGTCCTGGAGGTTCCTAAGCCTCTCCTCATTTTTTTGAATTCTTGTTTCTTCATTCTTTTCTGTTTGGTTGTTTCTTTCTTCCTTCTGGTCCACTCCCTTGATTTGAGTCTGTTTTCTTCTCATCACTATTGGTTCCCTGTGCATTTCCCTTCATTTTTTTCACCTAATTTGTGATCAAATGCAACCAATTCTGTGAGCATCCTGATCACCAGTGCTTTGAACTGTGCAGCTAATAGGTTGGCTATCTCTAGTTTGCTTAGATGTATTTGCTCTGGGGCTTTGATCTGTTCTTCCATTTGGGCCATTTTCTTTTGTCTGGTTGCAACTGTTATGGAGTGAGGGGCAGAGCCTTAGGTGTTCACCAGGGCGGGCAACCCAGTTGCTGGGTTGTGATACTGTATGTGGGCGCTAGGTCCAAGAGAGAACAACGGCTCTTGCTCTGCTCTCTGTCAGATTTCAGTCCCTTCCGCTGTTTCCCCCAAGCAAACTGGGCCTTTTCTGGTGCTAATTTCTATGTGGGTGGGCTTGTGTATGTTCTAGGACCCTGTGGGTCTCTCCAACGAACTCTCCTGTGAGGCTGGGAGTCTCTTCCAGCACCTCAACTCCCACAGATGTTTTCAATTGGTGTTTTGAGGCTTTATTTCCCCGCGCTGGGACCCTGGGTTGTGCAGTCTGTCTCGCTGCCCGGTTCCGCCTGGTTTATCTGTGCACGAATGTGTGACCGCTGGTCCACCAGCCACCTTGCATGCCTCACTGGGTCTGCCTGCTGCCACCCCGAGTCCACGGTCTGTCAGCTGCCACCTGCATGCCCAGGGTCTGCCCGCTGCCATCTTGCACACCTGGGGTCCGTCTGCTGCTGCTGCCTTGCGCACCTGGGGTCCGCAAGCCACTGCTTTCTTTTGCCACAATCCCTGTCTGCCCGGCCGCCCAACTCCGCCCTTCCTACGGGTCTGGGTGAATGTGTCTATTTTAACTCCTTGGTTGTCAGACTTCCGTACAGTTAATTTTCTGTCAGTTCTGGTTGTTTTTCTGTTTCTAAATATTTGTTGTCCTTATTTTGGTTGTGAGAGAAGGCACAGTGTGTCTACCTACGCCTCCATCTTGGCTGGAAGTCCTGCTTATACTTTTAAAAATCTGTTTTATTTAAACCTTGCCTCCATAGGAAAAAAGCACTATGATTAAAGTCTGTTGCATACTTGAATGTGGTTTCAGAGAAGGCTCTCTCTTTCACTTCATTTTAATGGTATCTCCATATCAGAAGTAGTTTCTCTCAAGGCTTTTTATAAAATACTTAAAGCCTTTCTCAATGTGTGCATGTAAATAGAGCCTACAGATTATGAGAGTGATATTTAGGGGAAATTTTTTTAAAAATTAGCATTGTCAGGGTACAATCTCCCAGCACCATCCACACTGAACCCAGATGATAAAATAGTGGTATGAACACCAGTGGCTGTTCTAACTGCACAGGAGTCTTTAAAAAGCTTGGAAAACCCAGAGGGCAGATGTGTTCTGCTTGCTTTTATTAAGCATTGCCTTTACATATATTTAGTATGGACATGATCATTTCAAGGACAGTGGGACAACTATATTTTCAATATGACTGCTAACACATTAGTATCATTTATTTTGACCCCTGGAATTTTTCTATAAAACAATGACCACATATACATATCTAAAATATATTAAGGTATAAGCCTTTTGCCAGTTTCTTTATTAAGGCAATGGAAAAACATCCCCACTCTTTCACAGCCCTCAAAGCTCACATATCTTTGGGGTTTCACATCCAAGTTATTAAGTGTTTACTTAACTATGTCTAGCACCTGAAGAGAAAAGCCTGTTACTGTGAAGACTGCAGAGGAAGTTCAATAGGGTAAAGTAAATTTTAGAATGGGGACTCACTAAAGCAATTTTAAGAAGTGATTGTAATCTTCTATAAAAAACTTAGTTCATTAAGTTACAAAACTACACAATTTATAAAATTAAATTGACAAAGTATCTCATTAACTTACATAACTATTTTTAATATAGGTTTCTACTTGGTCAGTTAGTCTATCAGCCTGAGCTCTGAAATCTCCCTCCTGCTCGGTCCACAACCAGGAATCTGCAAGGGTCACTCCACTGAAGGTGGGAATAGCTTTTTTTCATTTGTATTACTAATCTTCAAAATTTGTTAAAACTAACCTCATGCAGAAAGCCTTAGCTAAGTGCTTACATATTTCAGTTGTTCCAAATTAATCTGAACATGGCTTGTAATATATAGCATATACCAGTGTTACAGACATACATGCGTACACATACACATGAATAAAATATCAGGTGGTTTTCACACTTAGACAGAACTCCAAGACTCCTAAGGGTACAGATGATGTCTCCCCTGCCTGTGATTCTAGAGGCTCCCAAAATAGTAACACATGAAACTGCCCCTACAGAATAAGGGGGTATTGAAAGAATCTCCTCAGGCTCCTTGAAAAGTCTAAGGTTCTAATGGCACCAATGGTTCCAATCCCACCGTTTCTCCACTAGCAAGTCACTCCTCCCCAGGCAGAATGCAACCCAATTCAAAGCTCTCAGATGCAGGGCTGCTAAAGCTGGCGTACGTCCTACATGACAGACAAGCAGGATAAAGTCTGGGGAGGTGCTAGTCCACTGGGATTCATGGAGAAACAAAACATTCTTTTAATGTTGTCACATTATTTTCATAAAAGCAGAATTCAGGAAAAAATGTACAGTCATACCTTGGTATTCATTGGCTTCAGAACTCATCAAACACTGTAATCATTCTATTTTGATAAGAAGAAAATGTTTCAAGCACTTGGTGCTTGCTCAGAACTCATCACACTTGCTAGAATTTGTATGAGTTATGATGACACCCCACAAGGGAAAATGCTTCATCATTCGGTACTCGTCACAAGTTCCGGAATGAATTAACGACAAGTACGGAGGTACCACTGTATTTGCTAATCTCTGGCAGGTCAAACTGGTTCTCTTCATTAAGCAGTTGCTGAGCACCCATTTAACAAAGTGTCTTGAATGTGCTTTGAACTTGAAGCCAGGACTTACTGCTGAGCACATAAGTGATCCTGGCTGTTATCCAAGGGAAGCTTTGAGACCGACAGTTGTGGATGCTGGAGATGAGCTAGTATGCACTGAGTGCTGCTGGCAGTCCGGATCTGCATGCACCTCAGCAGTCCCAACAACCATGGGAGGGAGGCAGCATCTGCAGTTTTCAGGGTAGCATCTGAGGCCAGACAGGGGGAAGCTTCCATTAGAATTGGGTTTTTTGACCCCAAAGCCAGTGCTCTTTCTTCTGTGGCGATCAGCGACACCACCTGCCTTCAGGTGGTGGTGAGGGGCATGGGCAGAGAGGCTGCCCATGGGGGAAGAAACAGATCTTCCAGCCAGTTCTAAAAGATTTGGGACTACCACATAAGCATCCAACTCACAACTGCTCTCCTTCCCTGCCACCCACAGAACCAAGGAACCATCTTCCCACCTCTCACTTTTTGTGAGGTTTTCCCTTTAAGGTTGACTTTAACACAGAATTACCTATAATTGTAGATTCTAATCTGGTTCCACCTTTGTGATAACAGGACTTGTAATTTAGCTTGCTCTGGCCCTACTCTGGCCTCTGATTAGCCTCCTGCTCCACAAGCCCCAAGCACATTACACAGAGGTGACATGGGAGCCACCCTGTAGGCAAGACTGCTACTTGGAATCTTGAAGACAGAGACTGATGAGTACTGATTTCCAAAAATCAGAGAAGAATGTGGATTCCACCAAATAGAGGTGGGAGTGCTCTATATAAAATAAGCCCAGATTAGAAGAGATTATTAGAGTACTGTTCTATGCAATACTATCTAATAAAACATTCTGAAACGGAAATATCTGCATTCTGCTTTTCCCCTCTACTAATACATGGGAAAACAACACTATAATTAAGATTTCACAAACAACGGTCACTGTAGGAAACTTAATTAACTGAAGGATTTGTCACATTAAACCAAAAAGTATGTGAAGGAAGAGACACCTCATCTATCCTATAAGAGATTTTTTGGAATCCCAAATGCCACTGTATCCCTAAATTGTTCCATAGTTACAAACTGTTTGTAACTCTTACAAAGTTAAAACACTAAAGCTACATACTCCCTGTTCAATTTAACCCAACCCTGGGATGGGAAATTGAGATCCACTGAATACACGTATGAAGGACATCATAGAGCAGCTAGTATAAATCAGACCATTTATAGGCTTGGTGTCAGTCCCACATATTTAGATAGTCTTTTAATATATAATAATACAGTATTTGAGTCTTTGTTGCTAACACCTCTGCACCAACCAATGGGACCATGAACACTAATATTTGTGAAGGAGCCCTATGTACAACTTCTAGCTATTCCTTTATATATGGAGGTTTTGTCAATGGCCTCTATGCATGGGCAATTCATTGTCTTGAGAGGTGGAGGATGAAAGGACACTGTGATCTTGCTGCATTTACTATTCCACTGTCCCTTCATAATACCTCAGAAACTCAACATTGGTCCACACTCTTTAATTTATACTACAAACCAAAAAAGCTTACTACAAGATGCTAACCACTTTGATGGGCAACATTCGGATGGTCCCTTCTTCCTTGGCCTGGAGTTAGTACAAACGAATATGTGATCAGAAACTTATCCTTAACTCTGGTAACCATTGCTGAGTCTACTGCTAAGGCCACAGGTGACAACAAAAGTCCCTAGGCTCTCTTGCTAAGGTGGTTTTACTTTTATTTTTAAAATATTTTATTGTTTATGCTATTACAGTTGTCCCAATATTTTCCCCTTTGTTCTCCTCCACCCAGCCTGCTCCCTACTTCCACAGTAGAACAATCCCAAAAGGCAGTTCCCTTTTTCAGTATTTTGAGGACATTGCATATTGTTTTCCATAGGGGTTATATCAGTCTGCATTTCCACCAACAATGCGGTAGGGTTCCCCGTTCTCCACATCCTTGCTGGATTTATTCCAGGGATGCAAGGATGGTACAATATTCGCAAATCAATAAACATGATACATAAACAAAATGAAAGACAAAAATCACATAATCATTTCAACAGATGCAGGAAAAGCATTTGATAAAATCTAGCACCCATTTATGATAAAAACACTTAGCAAAGTGGGAATAGAGGGAGCATTCCTCAACATAATGAAGGCCATATATAAAAACCTATTGCCAACATCATACGCAATGGGCAAAAACTAAAAGCATTTCCTTTAAGATCAGGAAGAAGACAGGGGTGTCTGCTTTCACCACTCCTATTCAACATAGTACTGGAAGTCCTAGCCACAGTGAACATACAAGAAGAAATAAAAGGCATCCAAATTGGAAAGAAGGAAGTAGACTGTCATTATTCACAAACATCATGTTATTGTACATAGAAAACCTGATAGGTCCCACCAAAGAACTACTTGACCTAATAAATGAATTGGGCAAAAGTAGCAGGCTACAAAGTCAATATTCAGAAATCGATGGCATTTTTGTACACTAGTAATGGACTATCAGAAAGAGAAACTAAGAAAACAATCCCATTTACTTTGCAACAAATACAATAAAGTACCTATAATAGATTAAACCAAGGAGGTAAAAGACCTATACTTGGAAAACTATAGAACACTGAAGAAAGAAATTGATGAAGATACAAATAAATGGAAACCTATACTGTGTTCATGGATTGGAAGAATTAACATCATTAAAGTGTTCGTACTACCCAAAGCAATCTATAGCTTCAACACAATTCCCATCTAGATACCAATGGCATATTTCACAGAAGTAGAACAGATATTCCAAAGATTTATATGGAACCAAAAAAGACTCTATAGCTTCAGCAATCTTGAGAAAGAAGAACAAAGTTGGAGAGATCACAATACTTGATATCAAACTATATTACAAGGTTACTGTAATCAAAAGAGTCTGGTACTGGCATAAGAACAGACACATAGATCAATGGAACAGAATAGAGAGCCCAGAAATAAGCCTATGTCTTTATGGTCAACTAATATTTGGCAAAAGAGGCAAGAGTATACAATGGAATAAACAGTCTCTTCAATAAATGGTATTGAGAGAACTAGACAGGTACACATAAAAAAATGACACTAGACCACCATCTTACACCATACATCAGAATAAACTCAAAATAAAAGACTTAAATATAAGTTGGGATGCTATAAAAATCCTAGAGGAAAACATAAGCAGTAAAATTTCAGATATCTTACATAGCAATATTTTTGCCAATATATCTCCTAGGGCAAGAGAAATAAAAAAAAAGAAAGAAACAAATGGGACTACATCAAATTAAAAAGCTTCTGCACAGCTAAAGAAGCCATCATCAAAATGAAAAGGGAACCAATTGCATGGGAGCACATATTTCCTAGTGATACAATGGACAAGAGTTTAATCTCCAAAATATGTAAAGAGCTTACATGACAATACTAGAAAGACAAACAATCCAACTAAAAACTGGACAAGGGAACTGAATAGATACTTCTCCAAGGAGGACATACAGAGGGCCCATAGACATATAAAAAAATGCTCAACATCACTAGCCATCAGAGAGATGCAAATATTTGGCAGGTGTGAGAGATATCACCTCACACCTGCCAAAATAGCTATCATCAATAAATTAACAAACAAGGGCTGGTGAGGATGTGGAGAAAAGGGAACCCTAGTATACTTTTGGTGGAAATGCAGATTGGTGTAGCCACTGTGTAAAACAGTATGGAATTTCCTCAAAAACATAAAAATGGAGCCTTTGGGGATTTCCTCAAAGAACTAAAAATGGAACTGCCTTTTGACCCAGAGATCCCACTGCTGAGATCATACCCGAAGAATCTTGAAACACCAGTTCAAAAGAGATTATGCACGCCAATGTTCATATCAGTGCTATTTACAATAGCCAAGTGCTGGAAATAGCCCAAGTGTCCATCAGTAGATGAGTGGATAAAAAAACTGGTACATCTACTCATTCTTTGACTTGATACCAACTGGTTTGGTTCATGCAGACCCTGGTTAAGGAGAATACTTCTAACTCTTGGTATTATCCTCCTAATAGTTATCATGAGAATCTTGGATGCATCTACAGCTGTGGATTTTGTGTGCTGTTTGGGAAACAGGTGATACACTTATGAAGGGAAACAGATAAGCAGAGTGCCATTATTTTGATTTATTGCATTCTGAAGTACCATGGGGGAGGGCCTGAGAACAAATCTGCTTTTTCAGCAGTTCTAAAGCCTTATTACCTGAGATTTGCATTCTGGGGAACAAAATCAAGACTGAATTATCAATATGTACATCATGAGATTTGGATTTTGGCCCTGATAGAAGAAACTATACTAACCTGAAAAGGGTTATAGAAGACTAAAGAAAGAAACCAGCTATACACCAAATCCCGGTGAAAGATGTGGGTTTAGCCAGAGAGCCAGACACTTTAGAAGAACACCTCCCTTCGGGGTGGTTAAAAATGCAGGAACTTGACTCAAGTGCAGGCTGCTCAAGGCAGCTTCTTCCCCAGGGATGGGCTGCCAGCTTCAGCACTTCCATGAAGAACCAGTCCTTGGGTCACACTTCTCCGTCCTCTGCTCCCTTTCACTTATCATCGTCCCGCCCATAATTAATTGTTTGTAAGGCCTGAGCTATGAGCGTAGCCATTTCTCGGGTGCCTGCAGCAACCACTCTGCAGGACATGAGGTCAAAAGGTCCGCCTGAGGACAGAGGGGGAGAAGAGAGCACTTGGGTTACTGGAGAGGGCAGAACAGTCCTGGATAATAACTCAGCATGTGCACATTCCAAGGAAAACAAAGCTTCCAGGCCATGCTCAAGGCTGGAAACAAACACTGTGGTCTAGATGTGACCCTGGCCAGAGAAAGGGATGATTGAGTGCAGTGGAGGTGCCATGAATCAATGCTGTCCTGCAGGCTGTGTTGGGAGAATGTAATTTGAGGCCCAACGTTCAGGACTGAGATTCCAATGATTAGTTAGACCAGGAGAGGGGAGAGGAGTTTTCAACTTCTACACTGTGTGGGTGGCACTTGGGACCCTAAGAGTTGGCCTTTCTGACTGGCAACCCAACTGGTTGCTGTGGGGACCAGGCAGCTGAGGGTGGACAAAGAAGCCCTGTGTCCTCCTGGGGGCACTCACAGGACCAATGGCCTTGTTGGAGCCCTCTGTGCACACATGTGTGCTCGTGTGGTTAAATACAGTGTCAGACTGGCTCTTAATCTGAAACTGGTCTGCCTGGCCTTGCCATTTAAGGCTGATACTTCTTCACTTTTATAGTAGCTTCACTTTTCTTGTAGCTCAAATGAAGTCTTTCAAAGGAGAAAGAAGAAAAAAGTAGAAATGAAATGACCAAATACCCCCTGTATATACCCAATAGTTAAAAGGGAGCCCCAGGGTTTCTGCTAATAAGCTTGGATCTACAAAGCTAGGAGAGAATGAGATCTAAAAGAATTCACACAGCCTCTGATGGGTTACTCCTAAACATTAGGTGAGCAATCTGCTTGAAGCTAAGTGGATGTAACCAGGGCAGCGATGTTAAGTGGGGTCAGATTTGCCTGGTGGGGTCAATCACTAGGAGAAGATAACTTCAAAGTAGAAGTAACAGGTCATCTTTCAGATCCTCAGAGGGTACCCACACTGTACACCATGCTGACCCAATGCCAAACCACTGGGCCATGGGGATACTAGCCTCCTCTTTGTCAACTGCGGAGCACAGTGCCTGCTCTGCCATTCTCATTGGATTGTGTGCATAAAAACTGTCAAATGTTATGTAAATGAAAGCAGTGGTGGTATATTCTGATCCTAGGGTATATTTTCATGTCTAGAGGCACAGAGTAGGAAGGTAGGAAGACTGGGAAGGCATTGGACCACTGCCCTTCCAATGCCCTCTCAGTAGAGAAGGAAGTGAGGGATGTTCAGTCTGGAGGTGTTACCCAGTCTAGTCTCTGCTGTCATGACTCTGGTGATGGAGGGCAAGCCAAGGGTCAGATGGGTTCACCTGAGGTGTCCATCACGATGCCACCTGCTTCTCTGATGATGACAGTAGCAGCAGCCAGGTCCCAGCAGTGCAGGCCAAACTGGTAATAGGCATCCGCGGCCCCTGAGGCCAGGTGGCAGAGTGCCAAGGTGGAGCTCCCGATCACTCGGACCCTGGAAGAGAGGGAGAGAGCAATTCGCATGAGTGGCATTGTGCATAAATTGGACTGCTCTTAAACAGTGTGCATGCTTACTTCATCCAAAGTCACTCCCTCTGCTGAGCATTCCCAGTCATTAAAAATGAGTCATGGGGCTTCTACCAACAAGGTCTAGATTCGGATCTAGAGTCCAGTGCAGTGCTGCCCAACCGAACTTCCTGCCAAGATGGAAACATTCTGTGCTGTGGTAGTTCTAGCCACCTGTGGCTGTAGGGCACTTGAAATATGGTTAGCACAACTAAAGAACTCAATTTTTAACTATTTGGAACTTTAACTTAAATTTAAATCACCTTATGTGGCCAGTAGCTACAGCACAGACTTAGACACAAGATGGGAGATAAAGAGTATTCAATGGGACTCGGATTTATTTTCCTAAATGTTTACTGGAGAAACATTATTTAGGAAGGGCTCTAAGCATACACAGGATGGGCTGGATAGGTGGCTTGAGATCAGTTCCATGGCTTCTCAAAGTTGCTAAGAAAGGAACAAATGTCCCCTATCTGTTTCTTAACAGCTGGCTCCATGAGCTCCCATACTGAACGATGGAGCACGGCATGGCTTCCCTGGGCCTCAGCACGGGCTGCACGTGTTCCTGTCACAGGGATCTTTTCTCTTTCAGCCCCTGGGGAGTCTGTAGCAAGACTGTGTTTGGCATGCTCCTTCTTGGCCCCAGGGTGTTCCAGGAACTGAAAAATCATACCCATGAGCTTTGGCGTGGAGTAATCTCTCCATGTTGCTCAGGAACAATTTCAGAGTAGCAGGGTCACGTTTGGGACCGATTTCTGTTAGAACCAAGGCCTTTGAAAGATCTGCAATAGAAAAAATATCCCATAATCAGAAAAATCAAGTCTTGGTTCTAACTGAAGAGTCGGGGTTTTCCCTGAAGCAAACGTCAAATATCAGAGTCTCATTCCTTCTAGAATAATTATCTTTTGAGAATGGTTTATGCTATAAAGTTTTTCTGATAGCTACGTTGAAAAGTAAGAACACAATTAACAGAGAAACAAAATTTACACTCTATTTGATCATTATTCCTTTATAGCTGAGTTCTGATTCAGATTTCAGAGGCAGCACATTTTTCGGTTCTCTCTTTTCAGGAATAGTTAGCATGAGAACTGGAAAGGTTTGGTGTCTTATGAAAGCCCCCATCATTCAATCACAAATAAAAACAAAATTATTCCAAACCAGGACCACCCAATGTTTGAAGGAAAAAAATGCTTCATCAATTAAATCGGTCTTTAAAAGCCATTCTTTAACTGCTGGGCTCAAAAAGATGGAAATACCATTATCCCTGTGGAGAAAGCAACTTTTAAGTAATATCTTTGGAAAGAGAGTCCTCAGGAGTAACCACCTCAGTATAAAGACCAATGCTGTTGCTGTGTGGCCTCCTTGGCACAGAGCAGTGAGGTGCTCACGCCAAGCCCACAGTTCCTGTGATGGGATCGGAGGACTGCCTGTGCCAGGAAGCTGGTCCATGGGCATGGAGGGACGTGACTGGGCTCCCTTCCTGTGCCTGACTCACTGGTGGGGGATCACAAGCAGTTTGTGCTTGTCTGGCCATATACCCAAACACAACCAAATTTAGTCTGTCATGTCTCTTCAGGCCTGTTGCTCAGGCATAATCAGCCAGCCACACCAGGTATGTTCTGATAACACAACAAAGCCACTTTGTGAAGTGGAGGGAACACACACTCCACAAGTTATTGCACTCAATGGGCCTACTCTCTCACTGAAATCTGCAAAGTTGTCTCTAAGGGACCAGATGACTGTGAGAAGGCAATCTCCTCTCAGACAGAATCTGTACCAAATTTCCCCCTTTTCTTATGTCAGATGCTCTCATTTTATACTTTAAACACTCCCTGAAAAACCACTTGGCTTCACGTCAAAGCTACCTGCCTTTGGGAGGTCTGAATCATTCCTCACCAGGCACACCCATCACTAAAGCTGAGCTAATGCAACTCCCACATGTGCAGTGAGAGTGTACCAACACTGCCCACAACAAGGGATGAGCGGGCCAGGCAGTTCCATGATCTCCATGAGCAGGAACCAGTTAACCCCAGCACCTACGCTATAAACTCAGATGGTATGTTCCCTGGAAAAACAGACTTCTTTTGATGAAAAAGATATCCACAGGGCCAGGTACAGGAGACATTCAATACATAGTTACTGAACCAATGAACACTTTTTCTCAAGTACTTGCATTAAAGAAATATTGATAAGAGTCTTCTTGCTTGGTCTGGGTTGTTAAGTTGCTAGTATTTTAAAATTTATTAGAAGAATTTTTGCGTTAAGTAGAATTTTGTTGGCTAGCTTAAGAATCTAATCACTATGTACAACACTATTTGGAGGGAAGGAATTCTGAATTATAAATATTTAGCTTAAAATGTTCCTTTGAATGATAACATATTGCAATTTGGGGAGTGCCCATTATATTAAAAATAAAAAAGATATTAGATAGCATGCATGTTATTTTCACCAGAGAAAACAAGGAAGCAGGATGAGTACTTTCAGAGGAGGCCAGGGAAGAAAATGGAAGTGAAGCTGCAGTGGCATCTTGCCTAATCGTACTTCTAATTCTTTACCTAACTTCAAATTTTACATATACCCACAGGTGTACATGAACATTATATTTTTACCATTTTTAAATCCTCACCCAATGATATGTTTATTGATTTTAGAGAGAGAGGCAGGGGGAGAGAGAGAAACAATGATGTGAGAGAGAACCATACATTGACTGCCTTCTGCATGCTCCCTGACCAGGGATTGAAAGGATTGAACCTGCAACCTAGGTATGTGCCCTGACAGGGGACTGAATCAGTGATCTTTTGGTGTACAGGATAATGCTCCAACTAACTGAGCTACCTGACTAGGGCATGAACATCATATTTTAAAACATAATTTACAGGTTATTCTGTTACTTGCTCTTTTGATACAACAATATAATGAGTACACCTTTTACCATCCTTCTATACTTGTAACAACTGAATGTTATTCTAACCAACGGAAGAAGTGATTTAACCACCCTCCCCAGATAAACATTTTTAAGTCTTGTTATTGTAAAGTGTTATCCCTTTTTCTGTGTGGATTTGTGTAGTCACATTGATATATTTTTCAGGATAGATTAATAGAAGTAGGATTTCTGAATGAAAGAGTGTGCATATTTTGGATTTTGATAATTACAGAAGACACTGAAGATTTCCTCCCAGGAACTAGAAAGTCAGACAATCAATTTCCATAGGGAGACAAGCACCACTTTTAATCAGGTTAATAAAATGTGACTACTGCTCAGGTCAAGGCCTAGTTCAATCTGTCCTTCTCAGAGGGAGATCCTGGCTGTAGTGAGAAAGTCCCCAGAGTGTCAGCCTAGACAAGCAGACACCCCTGCATGCAGGGCTGGTGCAGGAAGAGCAGGGATTTTCAAACTAAGTGCCATCGGACTATTTCACAAGGGAAATTAAGCAAAGTGTGGAAACAACAACTGCTCACATCTTACTCTCTCCAGACACTTCCATGTATGCTTTCAGTCCTCCATCACATTCACTGTCTCACTGTCCTTGTTTCACAACTGAGGAGACCAAGCTCAGAAAAGTGACCTGTTTGAAGTCATGTAGCCCTTAAGTGGTGGGAACCAGACTTAAACTCAGGTTTGTCTGGTGACATGTAAAATAAGGAGTTCCTTTCCATAGTTTTAAATTCATGAAAAGATATCTCTGTATCCAGTACCTATCTTTTTTTCTAGCTGCAATGTATCTATTTCTCACTCTTGCTAAAACATTTTTTTCCCAAATGAAATCAAGAACAGAGAAAAAAAAGAAGTCTCAGTGCTGCCACCTGTAGGTAAAATGCTTTACTGTTTTATTTTGCTCTAGATAAGGAAAAATTATAAATCTCTTCTACTTAACATCTTCTTACATTATGATTATTCCTGATTAACTATACACAACTACTACAATTTCTTCATTTTATTAGCATTAATCCAATATTTATCATAACATTTTAGTGTTTAATCAAATGCTAATTAAATTTTTAATTTAAAATATTCTGTCTCTTCATGGGTGTGTTTCTTGGGAATGAGAGTTATTGTTTAATGGGCACAGAGGTAATGGCTGTACAAGATTGTGAATGTAATAAATACCACTAAATTATACACTTAAAATAGGTAAAATGGCAAATTTCATATTATATATTGTATATTTTACCACAAAAAATACTAATAGATTTTGAAGTAGGACATCTCTGTATACTCTTTCAATAAAAAGATTTTATTTAGGGTGAAAAAATGTAGTCCAATAGTTTGACTCCCAGTAGTTTCGAAAACCCTTTTTCTAGTTGAGCAGTTAAAAATACCCAGAGTATCAAAGAGAAATTTTACAACTTAGAGGCAAGGGAAGCAAGTTGTGTGTATACACTGAGATATGTACTCATGGAGAAAGAGGCAATTGTGCTTTGAGTCTGGAAAATATCCCCTCTGGGCAATAACTGGTTTTGCTGAATGTAAAGCTCCTGAAACAACACTTATACCAGCATGTATTTTTATTCATATGTCCTAATTCTTTCAGACTTCTTATAAGCCATTACAAGCTATTCATATAAAAATAAAATTTAACTTTAACTTAGAAGCATAAGTACTAAGAATGAAGCCTGGTGAAGTAGGAAGAGGGGATGTGGGGAAGAGAGTACCTAATGGGTGTAGGGTTTTACTTTGGAGAATGCAATTGTGCAGTCATGTGAACAGAGTGGCATGAATTATTCACTTTGAAATGATTAATTTTATGTTATTTGATTTTAACCTTAAGAAGTTAATTTAGAGGGAAGATGGCAGCATGGTAGGAGGGAGCAGATTCCACTTCCCCCTACACATGGAAGAAAAACCTAGCCAATCTATGGAAGAACAGCGCAAACAGCCAACAGAACCACAGCATATAAGAAAATAGGAGATCAAAAACTGTAGTGGACATTGAAAAACCAGATGGTAAGGAGAGTACTTCAGGACAATAAGAACCCAGGGATCAGTGCAGAGACCAGGGCGGCTGAAGCTCCAGGCCCAGCACTTGCTGGGTCTGCCACAGGGCTCTTGGGAGGGAGCCAAGTCAACCAATCCCTCCCTGGCCAAACAAGGTTTGAGCAGCAACCGGAGAGACCTGATTGCTTGAAGTTGCAGAGAGGGGAGTTAAGGTCTGAGTGGCAAACACGATGAGGCTGTGGG
>PVKU01008723.1:0-70338 GCA_004027475.1 Anoura caudifer | reverse complement strand
TTCCCTGTGTGAGTTCCAGCAAAGCAGACTTAAAGATCATAGGTGATCTAGGCTGCTCTTGGTGTGTTTATGCAAACGAACAGTCAAAATTAAAAGCAGGACCCAAAGTAGTCCCTGTAATAACAATGAGGGTGATTTTAAGGAGAAAAATTGTGATTTAAGGAAAATCACAAAGCTCAGTATCGGACATCAGAATGGCACAGCTAACTGTCTCAGAAGTTTGCTTTCATTTGAAAGTTGAAACTGGGTTTGTAATGTCACCAAGGATGTGCAATTACAGGCATGAAGGACCTGTCCAATTGCAATTGTTAAATGTCATTGCAGGAAGGACCTTGCAACTGAGTGTCTTCCCAAAAGACCATCTCCCAGCCACAGAGACTGTTTTGGGGATTGTTGTAGGAATTAACCTGTGTGTTCTTCTGTTTTCATAGGGCGTATGCCTATGACCTCATTACCTGGGTGATTGGTTGCAATATAGGCCTCACTTGAGAAGCCCATCTTCATCATCACCCCATGAGGCTCAACGGTTTGGCTGAACTAAGTGGTTGGGTTGGTGAAGGGCTGGGGCAGTCTGTGGGCTTCACTTTAGAACTAATTTGCCCTTTTCTGTCTTGATGGCCTGGACAGAAAGGGCCCAGATATCTGAAAGGAGGGAAATCCCAATATAGTCCCCTCAGCCCCAGTGAAGTATACTGGGCCACCAGAGTTTTGGATAGGTGTAACATGCCTTGTATACCTTCCTCCAGACAAGCCATTTCTTTACCTAAGACCCTGCCTTGGTCATTTAGTGGTTATGATTTAATTGTGCTTCCAATTCTCTTTTCAAATCTATCTCCTCCAGAATACGACCTGACCAGAATGCCAACTGTCCAGTAATGCCAGCCTTTGGACACCAAGCCTGTGACTTCCTGGTGACTGCCAACTGACCAGGATTCTGTAAAGTCCTTCCCCTTACAGGAAGGACTTCCTCTGTGCTGCACCCCCCTTCCTTCAGGGCACCCCTGACCCAAGGGTAGGTAAGATGATGTCCATGTCCAGCCAGAAGTAGTTACAAGAAGATGAGACCTTCGTCCATTGTCCTTTATATGATTATAAACTTTGCCAAAGGGAGGAGATTCCATGCGGTTTCACCAGAGTACAGGCCCCCACAGCTTTGGTAGAAGAAAATATCCACAAACTCCAGGATATTCCGAACAAGATTAAGAACCAGGACCAACCTTGGGCATCCACCCCTTGGTGACAATCTATCATGTATTCAGTTTTAGCCCCAGTCTTGGGGCCCCTACTCATCCTTTTCCTTGTTGTATCCCTAGGACCTTGCTTACTCCGCACCCTTACCCAGCAGATTGAGGCCACTGTAACCTGCAAGGCCACCACGAAAATCCTCACCCTCCAGAGACACCATTACCAGAGACTGCAACCCACCCAAATCGAGGAAGAAGAATATGCAGACTATTATGTTGATGCTAAAACAGACACTAGCGCTGTTTAGCATCAAAGGGGGGAATGTAGCAGCTAACTCCCGTTTTTGGCTTCTGTACATAGCAGCTAACTCCCGCTTTGGCTTCTGAACACCCAGCTTCTGATAAGGACTCCTCAAGGACACCTCAAGGCTAGAGTTATTTTCGCATCAGCTTCTGTACCTCCTGCTTTTGCCACATAGGACAGGGCATCCGGAGAGCAATAAAAGCCTTGCTCAGCCAAGGTTCAGGGCCCAGAATTTGGAGACTGCCTCCTCTGGGTCCGCGCGTGTAATGGAGCCTCACTCTGTCACCCCGAATCACGCCAGGGTCATTATTTTCTGAATTATTTTCCGTTACACCTTCACATCACCCTACAAGGTAATCATCTACTCAATCAAAGTATCCAGACCAGCAAGGAGCACATCATCATCACCATCATCATCATCATCACCAACTAACATATACTGAGCACTGACCATGCACAATTAATCTTACACATTCTGTCTGCATTTGCTCATTTAATTCTTATGAAAACTCTCAGCAGCGTAGGTAAAATCATTGTTCTCACTTTGCAGATGAGAGACCAGAGAGATCTTATGAGACCCACACCCTGTCCCAGAGCTGGAAAGTCATGGGTTTGATGCCAGGGCTGGTCCATGTCCATGTCCTCTAGCCTGCGCCCTGAGGTCCTGGCTTATGCCTGGCATGCTGGGTTCTCCACCAAGTGTCTTCAAACTGCTCTGTTGAAGTCCATCTTCTTCATGCACTGACCAAAACATGCATATATTTACCTATCAGTGTATTTCACAGTTTTTTAAGACCTATCGGGTCCCTGGGTCTCTGCAAGATCCCAGAGATGTTGGCTTCTATTTCACATGGCTCATTTCATCACAGACTGATGGGAAATATCATGGCAAACACTTTTTGTAAGTTTAGAAATAAACATATTGACTGTTTTCCAAGGGTTCTACCAAATGAGGGCATTGACTCTAATGGAATATGGAAGATCCGCACTGCAGAGGGTAAGAAGAAATAAACCCCCTCCCCCTCCCAGGTTTATTGGAGAAAACTGTTCTTTGCCGTTGGAAAAACAACTACATTTCAATCAGGATCAGATTCCAAAGGCTTCGTCAGAGCTCACAAGTGCCCACAGGGACAGAGCCCTGGCCTGGCCAACGGCCTACTCAAAAACCCATTTCTACAACTCTTTGGATTAAAAAAAAAAAAAAACCCACAAGATAAACTCACCGAAATCCAAATGAATGGATTCGTTCCCATTTTAATGCCCGTTGAGGATGTTTATAGCCTACGCTGTGTATCTTTTACACGTCTATTTTTAAATACCACACACTTAATGATCATGAAAGAATGTATAAAACCCTTTATGAATTCCCTCTACAAAACTACATCAAGATCTAAGCAGTAAAAATGTGCAGTTGACGCTATCAAGCCATGATGGTAGGACCTAATTAGGTAGGGCCTACTGAATGACTGACTCCTCTTTGGAACAAGGGGCACAAGCTAAAATATCTTGATCTTCCTGAGGCTGCCCCAACTGTAAGCCCACCTCCCCCAGGAAATGCAGGAACTTGTAAGTGATCAGGTGCAGCTGAGTGACAGTCAAGCTGTGAAAACTGAGGTCATCTCACATTTGCCAGACCATCCATCTGTAAGAAAGGCCTTCAGGCCCTTTAACAAAACAAGCTTAACACCTACTAAAGGTCAGGTGATATTCTAGGCACTTAGAGGTATTAACTCATTTAAGACTCGCCACAGCCTTGTGTGGTAGGCACTGTCATTGTCACTAAAATATAAAATACTAAATACTAAATATAGAGGTGGAAACTGAGGCACAGAGAGGTTAAACAAGTTGCCCAAAGACACACAGCTAGTACAGGGTGGAGCTGAAATCTGAACCCAGATCATCTGTCCCTGATCCCTGCTCTTAACCATCATACTCCCTGCCTCCTGTGAATGTCTACTAGTGAGGTCATACTTGACTAAAGGTACGTCACTACCAGACGTAGAGAATATAATGATCCCAATTTCCCCATTAGAATACAGATTCCCTTCCTCCAAATGAAGCTGGCAGTGACTGCATCCAACAATTGTGTCACTCCTAGCCCATACAGCACATTAGTGTGAATTTTTAAAAAGTGCTCCTTCTTCAATATATCATAAAATGGTTACAATATACTTTTTGTTGGAACGAGTTCACTTTACTACCATCTTCTGAAAGTGTCATAATGAGCCTCCATATCTGATATCTGTGATGAGAATGGAGCTCTTGAGTGTGTGCAGTGCCCAACCAGAGCAACTGTAGAGAGTGGCCCTGCCCTCCACCCTCAGCCTTGTCAAATGAGTGCAGTTCCGACAGCCCCACAACAAAACAGATGGCGGCAAGGCAGAGAGGCTTATGAGTGCAGTCCCGGAGGCACACCTCATATGGTCATTGCTAGAACTTAGCAAGGTAATGTAAGTGAAGTGTTCCTAGAAGCTTCTCAGCAAATGTTAGTTATTGTTCTCATCAGTCCATTCAGAATAGCCCCTCCTCTTTCCCATCCTCCGTTGCAGCCCACAGACAGCATGAGAGAAGCTGGAAATTTCTTCTCCAGGGAGGAATTTGTCCACACAGATAGTCAGTGCTTTAATGAGCTTACTTCCCAGGAAGTTCTCATCCAAGTTTCCTCACATGTTTTGTTAAAACTTCATCAAAATGTCATTTCCCCTTCATGGAAATGCTAGTTTGTTGATGGATAAGGTGACCTAAAATCTGCTCTCTTTACCTCCCTCAGAACTATAGGCACACATATGACCCCACTATTTCTCAAGACAACCCTCTGAAAGAGGTATTTTTATCCCCATTTTACAGATGAGAAAACTGAGGCTTAGACAGAGGTAGTACCTTGCCCAAGGTCACACACCCTGTAAGAAGCAGAGCTGACAAGTCCAGCCTGATGTATTTGGACTTCATGCTATTTTTCTTAACCAAAATAGTAATTCAGCCAAAATAAAACCATTTTGTAATTTTCGTAGATAAAGCAATCAAGTCATACCCTGAAGCATGCACCCAGCAGCAGATGAAGACAACAGCCCCTTTTGGATCAAAACCTCCTCTACTTCCCTTTCAAAGAAATATTGAAAAACAGAATAGCTGCTCACAATTCTGACATTTGGTTTCTCATAGAAACAGCCTAGAACTCAGGTGCTCTGAGCATTTTAACACCTTCTCTCCTCAAAGCTCCAACAGGTCATCACACGTAAAGGGAAACACTTAATATTTTCCCTTTTCAGTTGAACCCTGTCACCCTTTTGTTAATAACAACTCCGTTGAGATCTACCCTGAACCATGCTGGACATTTTTGTAGCTGTGATTTCATTTAATCCGCGTCATCATTCCACTGTAGAGATCTGAAAACAGAGGCTCCAAGTTCAGAGAGGTTGTCCTTCCCAAGGCCACCCCGCTGCTCCACAGCAGAGGTGGGCTTTGAACCTGGGTCTCCATAAGTCCACATCCAGGGATCTTCCCATTCATCCATGTTCTCTCTGCAAAGAAAAATAAGGCTCCAGGGAAGGCAGCTTCACTGTGGCCTGTTTTAGAGGTGGCTAGAATGCTGCACTTTCGTGTGGCTTGCATAAACTCAAATGCATGCAATTTATTACTTTGCCCATGAATTTCCTTAGGTTGAAGATGTGCCCACATCTAGGGAACCCCTACGAACAAACATTACACAAATAAAGGGTTTTTTTCCCCACACTTCCCTGATTCTTGGAGCTACTGAGACATCATGCCAATATTTCTGTAACTGTTAAAATCCTACAAGAGAAAATTGGTGAGTAACAAGAGCCTCCATGGTTGTCAGCTGCATTCAACTCTCCTCTGCCAAATTTTTTAATAGACTGGCCCCAGTATTGAAGCTGGCAGGAGGCAGTGGGGGGGGGCAGTCTGCCTGAGAATGCTAGTTGTGATGTTTTGGTCGAAAATAGGATGCAGGCCAGTGACAAGGGGCTGAAAATCAGGGCGAGGAGAGCTCCCAACAAACGTCCTCCCATCAGACCTGTGGTCCCAACCAACAGCGGTAACACATACCCCATTGTTAAAACCAATCAACTAAAACCAGTAAAATACCATTATTTTACAATAATCCAATGCCTTCAAGTCAATTAATTTATTTCACAGTAAACTAAGTCAATGAAATACCACTAAAACCAAAATATTCATTGCATTTGGCATAATTACAAGACAAGTGGAATATGGTGTAGAGACAGTGTCCTCAGCGACAAGATCATGGACTAGGAAGGTGACTCCAGGGCCCCCTCCCAGACCCCTCACTGGCTGAGACACTGGCCAACTCATTCATTGCTTTCCTTACAGGTGATACGGGGACACAGGGTATGGCATGGGGCTGGGTAAATGGCATAGCACTCTTCAGATATGTGTTGTAGGCATTAGAGTCCAGAGGTGGAAAAAAGGTTTCCACTCAAGTTTCCTGCGTGCAAATGGAGAACTGTGTTAAGAAGGATTCTGAGGCTAGATCTAAGGTCAGTGGATTGATCTCAGAGATCAGTCAGCAATGTCTGCCATGGTTGTGGAGACTTGAATTAAAGAAATGACATAAACTCCCCCTAAAAACAACACATCATCACCCTCCCAAAATATAAGATTATTTTCTTTATAAAAGTCTCCGAAAAGTGAGACCTTTGGTAACATATTCCAGGCATTAGCCATTCTCCACAGGAAATTTTCTCTCCCCAGGTTTAATTCTTGTGTACTTTCCAGGGAAGACCCAAATCCCATCCTTCTTTGCTCCAGACTTGATATCCTAATGGAATGTGCATTTCTATTTTCTCAGGCCTCCTCCTCTTCCAAACAGGACACAGAGATGTGCAGTCTTCAAAGAATTTTTCATGTTCTTACAAAAAGGCGAAGTTTCCCATCAGCCTAGAGGTTTCTTTTGGGCCACAGCCATGGGAATCACAGAGAGCCCCGCGACACTCCCGCAAGCTCCCTGACATATTGGACTCCACCCTGGCCAGGGAGCAAGGACCCCCCGCTCTGCACTTGGCCCCAAGACCCACAGCCCCCGGCAGACAGCTGCTCCCCAAGCCACCCCCTCCTGCTTACGGAGCTGTCGCTGCTTGGAAGGCCCATGTCTGCTGCCCTGGCCACAGGCAATGCACACTCCCCATCCGTCGCCAGGGGCCCCGGTGCCAGCCCCACATTGAGAGCCAGATTGTGGTGGTCTGTCTGTGTTTGTTGAAATTGGGCCGGGAGAAATGGCCTCCTAGTCAAGTCTGCCTGGAATGTGCACCCGAGCGCTGTGCAGACGGCTCTGTCAGCAACCTCAGGAAACAGGCTGGAAGGGCTGGGACAGGGCCCAGGTCTGGACCAGCTCGCGCAGCAACACGCCGTCAGGGAGGGAAAGCCGAGGGACTGCACCAAAACAGAGGTCCCTTCTGTGTTGATGCCATCCTGCCCTCTTTCAGTTTGCAGCATGAGGCTCCAATTACCTTCACCAAGTAGAAAATCCAGTAGGAAGCCTTGATTTTCTTTATGTGACCACTGGGGCTTTTTCCAGAAGGAAAGGTGAATCCTGCTGACTCTCTGGAGCAAAGCCTCTTTTCCCCAAGGCACAATCTCTGGACAGCCCCCTGCCACACACACACACCCCTCACCTTAATATAGCAACAAAACAACATTAGTTATAATGAAAGAAGTTCCCATTTATTGAGCACTTACTAAGGAGGGTACATGCCCTGAAGAGTGATATTCAAAATATTTAGCAAACAGCAAGCCACAGGCACCAGCTGATAAGAACACACTGGAAACAGGTCTTAGAAGCCCCTACTATGCCAAATGTCACCCTTCAGCATGAGGAGATTGGCCAGTCCTTGGGGCATGGCAGGGGCAATAGGAGGGCACTTGGGGCCTCTGGGCAGTGGTCATTTATGAATGACTGTGATGAAATTTCAACATTTAACCACAGCCATGATCCCAGCACCTTGCACCTGTGTACCAGCCCCAGTGAGAAGTACCTGTGCAAGGGGATCTCAAGAGTGCCCCCAACAATTCTGCATCACCCTGTGTGCACCAGTCGTCCCTCCCATGAGAGGTGGAGCTTGTGCCTGTTTCCTTGACACAGCGTGGTCAACAGAATGTGGAGGAAGTGACATCTGGGTGGTCCAAGCCCAGGTATTAGAAAGACCTGGCGCTTGGAGCCCTGAATCTCCTTGCAGGAACGACTGGCCATGTGAAGAGGCCCTGAAGAATGAGACACCACATGGGGACAGGCCACACTGAGGAGCCACACTACTTGCCTTGCCATAGCCCCTGCTACCACCTCAGGGAGACAACTGGAGAATAGGGCCTAATAAGGGGCCCCAGTTGGACAAGGACCAGGCAACTGAGCCCCCGCTGGCCCATGGAGTTATGAGACTCAATAAAAGACTATTGTTTAAGCCCCAGCATGTGGGGATAGTTTGTTACATAGCACTAGATGACCAGAATGCTACCTGACCTGACATGTTCTTTTATTTATTATCACTGTGAGGTGAGTATTATTATACTCATTTTACAGACTCTAAGAGGTTAAGGAATTAATCCAAAACCATACTAAGTCCTGGCTGTGTAGCTCAATTGGTTAGAGTGTCATCCCAATATGCCAAGGTTGCAGGTTCGATCCCTGTTCTGGGCACAAACAAGAATCAACTAATGAGTGTGTGAGTAAGTACAACAACAAGTCAATGTTTCTCTCTCTTCCTCTCTCTCTAAAAAATCAGTAAATAAAAATGTTTAAAAACCTCACTAAATACCCAAGGCCAGTGTGGCCGGTCCTCTGACCCCCTAAACCATCCTAATTTACAGGCGAACCCATAAGTTCCTCTCACTTATAGACTCCCGTGCTTCACCAAATCTCCAGAAAGCATCTGCAGGACCTGTGATTTCTGCCCATCAGGGTATCTTGGCCGTGGGGAGCATCCTGTGCCATTAGAACCAGCAACCCTACCTCTGTCCCAAGGGTAGCCTCCCTCCCTTTCTGAGTGCTCACACTACCCGCATCTGAGTACCTTCTCCTGGGAAAGCTGCCGGCCACGTGACGAGCTCTGTGGGTATATTTAGCTGCTGGGAGACTTCTCAGGATAGCAGTGTTGATCCTGGACCCCAATCTGGCCTGCGTGGAAGAGCCACATGCACTTTTCTCACTGCCCATTCTTCATGCTTTGCACACGCACTGCACAAGCTTCCTCTGAGAAATGTTGTATAACATTTATGAGCTGTATTCCTGTCAGTGCTAATGAAACTGGAAAAAAAAAGTCTCATTTTTTTTCCTGCTGCAAAGTACTTTTCCATATTTTTCTGTCTTTGTTATGAAATTGCCCCAGCTATGTTAGTTAATTATTCAAAACAAAACTGCCCAGTGAGACTGAATTCAACTGTCAGAGAGCCAAGTGTTTTTATTCCTGTTGTGCAGTGGTTCCTGCCTCCACCCAGCTCTCCCCTCGGCCCTCATTAGGGTGATGGATGCCCAGTGTAAGCAGTGACTGGCTGGAGAGCAGGAGAATAGCACATCATTCCCATCCTTCATGATCCTGCCTGGCCCGGTTCTCCTGCTTTCCTATGCTTGTCCTTCAAGGTTCTGTGGAACTGCTACCTCTGCCAGGAAGCCTTCAGGCGCCTCTCCTTCCTCTTCACCTACCATGTCTTCATTGGCACCTGAACTCCTGTCTCTAATCTTTTATTTCTTAAGTCTAGTCTTCTCAGCTATATCCTATGCTCCGAAGTTCCAGTCTCACGCAGATGGCATCGTTGTCATTGGAGCTCAGCACCCACCCAGCACTTCCTGTGGATTATCTCATTTCATAATACACACAGGACATCCCCATTTTGCAGAAGAGAAACTGGGGCTACAAAAAGGTGAGCCATCAGGCATAGCTGAGAAGTGAACCCACATAGCCTCTGTCATTAACTATGTTAGCAATTAGTAATCCATAACCCTAACTGAGGCACAGGTCAAAAGAAGAAAAAGTCAAGAGCACAATCTAAATTTCACCAGCAAATGAGCAACAGAGAAAAAGAAAGCTCGTTGATGGTAATATTCAATACTGGACAAGGCATGTTGTGACAGACCTCCATTACCTTGCCCATGGTAGTCAAAATTAATACAAACATTTGCATATTTGCTTTGTTGACAACATACTGCAAGAATTCTAAAATTAGCCAAAAGGTTTTACTCAATAACTCCTGCTGTTCAAGTATCTCCTAAAGAAATGAGCAAGATGTGGATAAAGATGTATTCACAGCAATGTCCACTGCAGCATGACTTTCAACAGCAAAAACTTGGAAACGATCTAAATAAACAGCAATAGGGCCTGGCTGGGCAGCCCAGTTGGTTAGAGCATCATCCCGATACATCAAGTTTGTAGGATCAAAACCCTGGTCAGGGCACATATAAAAATCAACCGATGAATGCATAAATAACTGGAACAACAAATTGATGTTTCTCTCTCTCTCTCTCTCTCTCTCTCTCTCTCTCTCTCTCTCTCTCCTTTCCTCCCTCTCTTTAAAATCAATAAATATAAAAAATATTTAAAGATAGGAAAAAATAAATAGCAATAGTGACTGAGTATGGAAAGATAGTGGATGTTATTATTTCTTTTATTTTTCTGTATTTTCCAGATTCCTCCAAAACTCATATATTGCTTACAGGATCAGAGGAAAAATCAACAGTACTTTTGAGGCAAAGCTGGGGCACAGGTCACCTCCTTCCTGTCAACAGAGAACAATCTTTCTGGAGGGCATTTTGGCAGCATGCATTCTAGCCCTCAATTCTCCTTCTAGGAATGTGTCCTACACAAATCCTCAGACAAATGCACTGAGATTCACGTGCAAGGAGAGTCACTGAAGCACAACTTGTAATGGCAAAAGACTCCAATCAACCTAAAAGTTCACCCAAAGGAAATGGTTAAATAAATCATGGTACATCCATACAAACGAATACTCTGCAGTAAAAGAAAGAAATGGAGCTAGAACGTGAAAAATTGTCTGTGATATATTGTTGAGGGAAAAAAAGCAGGTAGACCTGTGTGTATAGCATGGTCCCATTTGTGTAAAAAAGTATAATATATGATTGTTTATAGAGACATTGGAAAGTCTAGAAGGATATACATCAAGCTCTTAGCCTAGGGTTACCTGGACGGAGAACAAATTGGAAGAACAAGAAACTTTTATGTTTTACTTAGCTTTATATTGCTTGAATTGTTTCCAAAAGTGCTATTGCTTTAGGCAAGTAAATATATTCTTTTACTTTCTGTTATAAAAAAAACTTTGAACATGTGCAAACATAGAAAGATAAGTGCAATTAACCCCAATGTACCCGTTGCCCAGCTTCCAGCTTCAAAAATGATTAGTGTAGTCCTGGCCTGGTGGCTCAGTTGATTGGATCATCCCATACACCAGCAGGTTGCAGGCTCAATCCCTGGTCAGGGCACATATAGGAGGCAAAGAAAGAGAAACAATGATGCTTCTCTTTCACATCAATATTTCTCTCTCACACTCACACTCTCTTTTTCTTTCCCCCTCTCTCTCTCATCAATAAAAATATCCTCAGGTGAGAATTTTAAAAATAATCAATATAAACTAAAAATAAAATAAAATTTAAAAATAAAATGTAAAAAAGGACCAACTTCTGTCCAATCTTGTTTCCTTTCTACCCTATGCATCTATATTTTAGTGCTATTACACACCTGGAAAAGAACAATTGCTTGCTGCCACCAATTATCTACTCTGTTCATATTTCCAACTTCTCATAATATTATAAATCATTTCTAATGATTTGTTTGAATCATAACACAAATAAGGGCCACAAATTACAATCATTTGATATGACTTAAATCTTTTCATTATACACATTATTAATTATCTATGTAATATACACACAAATATGTATACATGTACGTATGTGTGTATATATATTTGCGTGTATGTGTGTGTGAAGTGGGTGATGTGGTTATCCCCATTGAAAAATAGGAAAACTGAGGCACAGAGAGTCTTGGCAACTTGCCCTGGGCATACACGTTTGTACAGACAGAGTAAAAGAATGACTGAGGAAGAGGGATTGATCAAAGGACCCAGGCCATTTGTCCTATAGCATTTCCCACAGTCTGGCTTGGGCTGCCTGCAGCCCCATGGTGTGGTACAACCTGTTCTTCCATCCTTCGTGTATCCTGTAAATTGGTGGTTAGAACAGGAGGGCCAATCAAGTTCAGGTGCAATGTTTTAAGCAAGATTGCTTATGAGACTCTTCCATCAAGAGTCTCTTGTCTCTGTTTTGCGACGTTAGCTGTGTTGACGCTTACGGCTGATAAACCACTGGCTGGTGGTGATGTGTTAGGCATGGCTCTGTGCACTGTTCAGCATGAAACCAGCCTCTCTCCAACAAGCAGTGGCTGAGATAGCAGACACATAGGCTGGCTGGGATCCCAGGAAGCTTTCAACAACCTTGGTTCTTTGCTTCCAGCTCCCTTAAGCTTGATTCCATAAGCCCCAGAAGCGTGGGGAGATGGCACATACCCTGCACTCTCCGTGTGCCCTTTTGCTCGTCACTCAACCTTGTCTGAGCTGCCACAATGCAGAGTGATGCCTTCCCATGTGCTAACCACGTGGAAGCACTTTGGAGGCTGAAACTCTACAGGGAAATAGGAGGGAAGGGCTTATTTATACAGGTGTTTCATCTGGAAGTCAGAGGCAACTCAGTAAAAAGGATGATCTCACAGGCCCCCGGGGGCAAAACTGAAGGCCTCTAATCAAGGCTTTTTCATTTTCTCGATGTGTGACCCAGGGCAAGTTACCTGCCTTCTGTGTGCCTTAGTTTCCCTGCTGTTAAAGTGGGGATAACTGGATTACCCACTTCCTAGGTAGTAGCGAGAACTGGAACTGGGTTAGGTAACATGTATGAATTGTTCTGAAGTGCACTGGCACAGGAAATGTAGCTTCTATTTCATGACCCGAGGGGGGCCTGGGGGCACACTGTGGACAGCAGACCCTGCACACTGCATGGCAGGCAGCTGGGCAATGACAAATGTTCAGTTCTGGAATCAGCCAGTCATCGCCATGCTGCTTCTTTCTACCTTTGTGGCCTTCGGCAAGTAACTTCACCTCTCCCCACCTTAGTTTTTATGTCTGTAAAATGTGATGAAACCCAAGCCTCAGGGGGTGCTGCAAAGACTTGACAACAGTTACGGATTACTTTGCTCCAAGCGCTCAGTTCCAGGCTTGCTCTGCCTTACTGCGTTTTGTGTCACAACCGTCTCAGGAGAACTGGCCAGTTTTTACCCCCTGTACGGCTACTAGCAGGATGCCAAGCATGCAGGCTCCCTGTCCCTTATTTGAAACTCTGGGGCCAAATGTGTTTCAGAGTTCAGAGTTTGGCGGTTTTAGAAAAGCAGTGAGGTGTATATGGTGGGCCTGGGCAACACCTGGGATCAAGAACGTTGGTATTTCTGCAGTGAAACCTACGAGCATCCCCCACTAAGTGGGGTAAAGGAAGCCCTAAAAGCTCATTAGTTCAGGTCAAATTTTGTCACTCAGTTACAGCAAGGCTTTGACTAAACTTTGATATGTTCAATGTTGTTTCATTGTAATGTTGATGATATTCCACAGGAACTTAACTCTTGTTTATATCAACTAGCTTATGGTATAATTGGTGTCCTTACATATTGTCTTCCTTAAAGTCACAGAACCTAGCCACAACATTAAGTTTGGACTTAACGGCAGTTTCAGCAAACTTAAAAAACTGTTGCACGATCTTTTGATCGTGTACTGGCAGTGTAAATGTCCAAAAGACCACACCCCAGGACCTGGCGACAAGAACATCAGACCAACAGGCAGCCTTCAAGACCCCTGCACCCTTTCACAGATAAGACTCTGAGGAGCCCAAGCTTGGATAATCCTTTGGATTGGAGCGTGAGGTGGGCAGAGGCGGTGTCCAGAAAGGCTGAAGTAAGGGGTGGGGAAACAGTCTTTACCACCATTTGTCCCTTTATCCATGCATACATTATCAGGGTGATGTTGGGGTCCCTGAGCTGCCAGGAGCCAGCCAGAGGTTCTGTGGACTCCAGCCTCCCTGAAGGCCCCTGGATCCAGTTAGTAGTAGAACTGTATTAGGGGCATTCAGTGCAATCTCTATTCTTGTCGTCCTGGCACCCCTACTTCCTTCTAGGTGAGACCCTACCTCCTCAGATAAACCATTTCTCTCTCCTTTCTCTAACTCCTTCTTCTACGAAGGCAGCCATATTCTTCTGTGACTCCGCCTCCATGGCCTCAGCCGATTGGCCGAGAGGAGAACCTATGACTCAATCAGAGTGCTTCCCTGACGATTTTCACAGTATTGAGAGAAGGAGCAGGAGCTGTCCCTCTCATGTTGGGGCTATTACGAGCTAGGAGGTGAATGGCCAAAATGCTGTCACTTCTGCTATTTTGGAGAGGAGAGGAAAGAGTGATGTGAGGTAGAAATCGTTGTGAGAGCAATAGACCTTTCTCAGGTTTCCCTGACTGAGCTGACACAGAGACCCAGGTCCACTCCTGCCCTTTGCATGGCTTGGATTTCATCCTCTCAATAAATCCCCATTTTTACTTAATTTTAATCAAGCTGGGGTGGGAACAGGGTGTGGGGGAACA
This sequence comes from Anoura caudifer, assembly GCA_004027475.1. NCBI lineage: Eukaryota > Metazoa > Chordata > Mammalia > Chiroptera > Phyllostomidae > Anoura > Anoura caudifer. The sequence continues at coordinate 56,199 of PVKU01008723.1, read as the reverse complement.
AAGGGTCCCAGCAGCTGGCCATGAGCAGCTACATGACTTGTAAATGAAAGCTGTGTTGGAGAATAAACCCTTGCTTCTGTATTTGTTCAGGAGGCTGGGGGTGGGGGTGAGCACACCTTACCCCCAAACCCACCCGGCACCTGTTGAGAAACACTGACCCCATTGCAGAGTTTGGATTTACACGGACTCTGTATAACACCTTATAAAGAAAGCCACTGGTGCAGAAGATTAAAGAACACCATTAAGTTGGTTTTTTTTATTTCTTCTGAGACTGAACGAATGCTGGAAAAGTGCAAGGAAACATTGCTGAGTTATTTACTCTCTGTTACCAGGGGCTGTGCATTGCCTCACACAAGCAGCCCCAGTTGGGTCACAGTGGTGGTTTATAGGGTGTAAATGTTGTGGGGGAGTCAGCACCATCCTGGAGGGAAGCTCAGAGCAGTCACATGGGCCTGAATGGAAAGTCAGTGCCCATAAAAGCTTGTGGGGGCGGCCTGGCCCTGGTGGGACCGTGAAAGAGGTCTACCCTGCTCCATGGAGTCCCTGCCATTCCTGGCTGGAATATGTGTCAGGGCTCTGCCCACCTGGGCTGCACCCTCTCTTTATGGAGTTCTGCAAATCCCTTTCTGGAGCATATGTTTCAAGGAGAAAGCAGCCCCTTTCACTGCTGGCTGCCATGTATTGTGCGAGGAAGGAGGAATTTCACTCTGGGACTGAAGAAGCTTTGTCCTACTTGTGAAGCTATATGGGTTTCTGGCCTCCCTTTTTGTAAGCTCCCTGATTATCTGGCTTTGGAGAGCAAATGGATCTTCGTAAAACCTCTAGGAGTTGAGGGGCAGAAACTGACTCGAATTAGTTTGAGCCAAAGAGAGGGCTTTGTTGTAGGTGACACAGGTAGTTCATGAGACACTCAGGTCTCAGATTAATAAACCAGGAACAAAGGCCTTCAGAAATCAGGGCAGACACCCTCGGTCTCTCCCTCTCTCCCCAAGTCCCACCACAAGAGCCCTCATGCATGCTTCTCGTGTTCTTGTGTGGGTGTCTTCTGCCCCTGCAGACCTGCTTTCTCTGGTTCTCTGTGGCAATGGCAGAACAGAAGTGCCCTGTAGCTGCCAAGTAAGATGCCCGTTACTCAAGCGACTCCCAGAGAGCAGTGCCTTCGAATCCCAAAGTTCTAAGTGAGAGAATTTGATTGGCCAACCTATAGTCAAATGTCCATCCTTCAGCCCAAGTCCTCCTCATGGCCAGGATCACAAAAGAAGTCACCACCTGGATCCCTTTTCTCTTCCCAGAAGCCATTCCTACATCCAGTAGTCAACAAATACACGCTAAGCCCCTAGTAGATGTGCGCCAAGTCAGGGGACACCATCATGAGCAAAAGAGACCTGGTCTTTCCCCTCATGACTATCTGGACAAGGGATACAGACAAGAATTTAATGAGCTTTAGGCAGAGAAACAAATCAGGTGTGGATAAACTAGGTTTCAGGTGAGCCACTGGGAGGCTATGAGGAGGCTGATGTCTGGAGGCTACCTGAGTCCTCTTTCTACCCCTAAGCCTCCATTCTTCATCTCTTGGCTCTTGCTAAGGATATCTTCCATCATCTACCTAGAACTCTATTCCAGAGGAGCCAAAATTCCTCTTGATTCCTAGCTCTTCCTCTGACTTTCCCACCCTCAGCCCTGGGAAACTCACCAGCATGGAGAAAAATATTTATCTTATATTTAGCCACATCCCTACCAGATGACTAACATCCCGTCCCCATGCCACAGAGAAACACAGATTCAGCACACAAGCTAAGGGATAGCAGGCTGCCACAGCTAGCCAGCCCCAACCACAGAAACAGGTGAAGGAGAGATGTTGGATAAATTACCACAATAAATCAGTGACCACTCCCCCACTTCCACTTTGCCTGTAAGACACAACTTCAAATCTGTGTCTATGAGTCCTTCAGAGGATAGCTGTGTGACAAAAGATGGTATGAAAATAAGCCATACACAGAGTGTACCTGATGGGTCAGGAACTGCTCCAGGCCCTTGGCAAGGGTTAACTCAGTCAGCCACACATCCCACCATGACAGGTACTATTATCCGGCCCATTTTACTGATGAAGAAACAAAGGCACAGAGAGGTGGAGCCTCTCAGCCACCATCAGTCTGTTTTCAGGAGATACAATCTGTTTTCAACCCATGATGGGCCTCCTGAGTCCCCACTTTTCACCACTGTGGTCTCTTGCTTCCTACAAGGTATCCCACAAATGCAGCCCAGATAGACTAGGTTGCTGTTTTGCTAATTATGTTCCCTCATCAAAGGATGATGCCTGTGATGAGGGAGCTCTGGGTAGAAGATCCACCGATGATCGGGGTTAAAAAACCCACACATTCAGCATTTGGAATCTACCTTATTCTGAAAGCTGCGGCAGGGGATCTCAATTGTAAATCTGTTAAATGAGAACTTTCTGGAGCCTTACCTCTCACATGCTGACCCTGGAGGAGGTAGAGAGGGGAGGAGTGGAAGCAAGAGTGAATGAAGATGCCAACCAGGGCCCACCTGCCCCTTTGCAGGATTCCAAGCCTGAGGGGGCCTGATCTGGGGAAGGAAGAAGTCTTCAATTGGATTATGGTTTGGAGTTTTGACATTATCCTGGACTGGACTTTTATTTCCTGGAGGAAAAGACTACTTTTTATTTAAAAGTGGCCAGAAAGGGTATGGAGTTGCCCAAGATTTCACTCAGAGGGAGAGGAAACAGCATATTGGGAGAGTAGGTTTCAGGGGGGTGGCATTCAAGAACTCACTCAGTAAATGAATTACTTCATCATGTGACAAAGGATTCCATGGGCAAAGGCATTTGGGGAAAGCAAGTTTATCAAAATTAAGCCAGTTTGGGGGTCATTTTTTCTGACAAACTCATTGACATTATTCATTGAGGTTTTTTTTATTTCTATCATTTTCTTTCAAGTTTGACTCTACTCTTACATGAAAAATATCCAAACAAATAGTACCAGAGACCCAAACAAAAGCACACTCCCCTAGAAAATCAGGATGTCTCTGGGCAGACCTGCTGAACAGTGCCCAGCACCACACCAAAAGATACTCAGCATTCTTTTTTGGCCTATTTTGAGCCTTTGGATAATTATATTAACAAATTAATTTATGGAGTGTTTTGCAAAGTGTGTTCTATAGGACTTTAGTTTCAAGATGGTGGGGGGAAATGAATGAAAGGATTTCCATGGTTAAATCAACGTGGGGAAAGAAAGTTAAATAAAATTAAGCCATGATGTCATTCACAACTTCCTTCTGGGAAGAAACTGACATTTCTGATAAAATGCTTAAGTGATTTTCACACAAACTTTGAGTTGATCCTCAGTGAGAAATTAATGATTGTCAACCAATTATTCTTTTTTCTTGTGTCCATGCTAAAGCTTTGAGAGATGGAGGAAGCTTTTAGTCTTCACTTTACATGATTTTGTAATCTTTGAATTTTTTGCCATAGGCATGTATTATTTTAACAAATGTTCTTAGAGATTTAAACATATATCATGGCCAGGTTGTGGAAAAGCTTAAATGTCAAATGGGAGTATATGGAAATTATCATGTGAGCAATAGGGAGCCATGGAAGGTCTTTGTGCCACGAACTTCCTGGACTAAAATGTCATTTTTAGAAGATTTACCTTGAACTAGTGATTCCCTCCCCCTTGCCTGACTGTGTTCTCCTAAGCTTTTCCTAAAATGAGGTTTGAATATTGCAGTCTTTCCATGTGAAAATTCAAAATAGATTTAAATAGAAGGTGACTATTAAGAAAAAGTGTGGAACTTTTCTTAATAGGTAAATAGGTAGAAAGGATTACTGGATTTTATTGGAATCAGTGAAATTGATTATTGGTTGACTTGAATTGAAATATCAGTGGACACTTCACTGGAATGCTGGGAACTGCCCAGTATACCCTCCAGAGCCACCGTCGTCTCTGAGGAGGCCATTTACCAGCTGTGTCTTACAGAGCCCTGAATAGTGCAGATGTTTCTCATCCACAGAAGCACAAATAAATTCTGTCTGCAGAGATCCAATTCATTTGCCCCATAGGAAAGATGGTTCCAAACACACCTCTTTTGCCCCAAAGATTTAAACTAGGTGTGTATCTATTCGGGAATTCCTTTCACTTTTCCTAATTCTCTATCAACCTGTCTGTTCTTCACATTCGCCTTTAAATTGGCTTTAACATCTTACCAACTTATTAGTGATCTAAGTCGTAAAATTTTGTGTATGTGTGTATTTCATACTTTGAAAGTCATGATTCTATCCTTGAAAATTATATTTTTACATGACTGATTTGGAAGGGAAGAAAGCAGACAAAGGCTCTGCTCCATCGTCTGCCTGGAGAGGGATTAGAGGTGACAGGGCCGAGGATCGGAGTGCTCAATGACGCAGCATGTGAGGCCGCCAGGGCCCGAAAGGAGAGATGTGATTCGGAAATAGTTCAGCAGCTAGTTGGGCATGGAGTGGCAGGGGACCGTTCCAGATGTGGCAGAATGGGGTGGGGGTGGGGGTGGGGGTGGAGGTGGGAGTGGGAGCAGATGAAGAAAGAACTGGGAACAAGAGAAAATCTGATTATCAGATGTGCAAATCGCTTACAGACATGTTTCTGTAACTAAATGATGCTAAACAAGACAGAAAGAATGAAGAAAAATGAAGAGTTGAGAGGACTGAATGTGGGGAAACTTGTTATTCTTGAATCTGAACAATGAGGTGTTTTCTTAAAAGATAATCAGATAAGGGAGCAAAAGGAAGACTTGTTCCAAGCTGCACCCGAGCCCCTAATCATACAATATTTACGTTCGATGGAGAAGCTAATGAAATTACAGGTCAATGATCAGGGGAGCAATGTTTGCCTGTTAACACCCTCCTTACCCAGGGATAGAATGGGCAGGCTGTGTTTTGAATAATAATAATCCACAATGGAACGAGGAAGGGGTCAGCTTTCGGGAGCAGATCCAGGCTCCGAGGGGCTTTTCAGCATGAAAGTAGCATCAATGGGGAAGAGAAGGGAGGCACCTGGAATCCTTTTCCTGGACTTTAGCACAGCCTGGGATTTGGGCTCTGAGATTCTTGTGCCCCAGGCTGTCACACACTGCATCACATGCTTGGCGGGACAGGAAAGGGCATCTGCCAGACTAGGGCGGGCTCTTTGCTCCAACCCCTCAACACCTCTGTGAGGTTGGGAGAGATTTTCCTAGACAGACAAGGCCTGAACCATTTCACTTACTATGAAGACAGACCAGAACAATGCTTCAGGCTGAAAAATCTCTGCTTGCTTTTTTTTTTTTCTAACATAATGCAACTCTCTTGGTTTAAAATTCACATACAGCATAAGAGGTACAAACTTCCAGTTATAAAAGAAATAAGTCACAGGGATATAATGTACAACATAGGGAACATAGTGGATAACATTATAATTTTGTATGGTGACAGATGGTAACTAGATTAATCATGGGGATCATTTCATAATGTATATAAATATTGAGCCATTATGCTGTACATTTGAAACTGACAGGTATTGTGTACATCAATAAAATAAAACTCACATACAGGGACCACAAAGAGTATAGGATGCAGGTTGAGCTCAGAGATCTTAAAGTCAGAGCTCCAATTCTCACAGTTTCTGTTTGCTTTCCAACACTCAGGTCCCTAGTTTGAAAGGGGGTTCACAACTCCAGACCTGAACTTGCACTGGCTTACACTGCACTCGGCAGCAGTAGCAAAGGGAAACGCACAAGCGAAAGGTAGGTGTCGCAACACCATATGGGAGACATGACAAGACAATCATGTCTTTAAATTTGTCTTTGGTTTTGTCACGTTGTAGTCTTTTCATTTGTAAAACGAAATGACTGGGATGTAGCAGGAGGGGTAGGAAAAATAATTTTCATAATATTTAATTAGTAGTTTGTAGCACTTAACTATGTCTCCAGCACTTTCTACTTAACCCTCACAACAAATCTGAGCGTGTTTGGTGCCATCACTGTCTCCATTGGACAGATGGCGATGCCAAGGCCCATAGGGCTAGGAATCTGTCAGGAGGCAAGTGGGATTGGAACTCAACAGGTGGCTTCAGGAATGGAAGGCCCCTTCCATGGAGAGAGCATGCCAACAGAGACAGGGCAGGCGCAACCCTGAGCAGACCAGGCCCTCTCAGCCATGCGAGGGCCCTTCAGCACACCAGGTCAGAATTCCCACTCTCTAAGCTGAGTTAAGGGGCCCCCAAAAATGCTCACAGGAGGCCTCTGTTTCCTGCACTTTCCAACTTGCATTGAGACAGATCTGTTCCGTGGCCAGGAACCAACTGCCTCTTCATGGCGCAGGAGAATTCCCCAGCTGCTTTTATTAAGAAAAACTAAATGCGATGTGAAAGCAGCGATACCTTGGCCCAGCTGGCAGTGCGTCCATTGTGGGCAAATAGAAAGACAGATTTCAGCTGCGACAGACAGTTTGTCTCCTGCCCAGGGACAGAGCCTCACCAGCCACCAGGTAGGGGACCAATTAATTCATGAAGTCAATTTTCAAGGTCCCTACTAGCAAAGTCAGTATCTATGCACAGAGTTTTCCTTTTGTGCAAGGAGCAGAGGCAATGCAGAGAGACAGAGGAGTCGGGAAGTCAAGTCAGGTTCAGGGATTTTACTGAGCATCCCAGGTGCTGCCTGGGAGTGCTCACCAGCTTCATGGGCAGTGTGTCCCCTGAGAACGTGGGAAGAGTTAAGCCAGTGTCTGGAGAACAGGGCAAGAAGACATCCCCAAAAGACAGGGTTTGGGCTCAAAAATTATGCTCCTGAGTGGAGCCTCAGAACGCCTGGGCTCTGCTCAGCCAAGCTAACAGAAACACCTTTCATGAAGCTCTCAGGAGACATTTCAAAAAAGAGAAAAGTAAAGTAGAGCCTTTCAAGGAAGAAAGTTCAGCCCTCAGCAAAAACGGGTTGGTTTTTGTTTTTTTTTTTTTTCCCGAAAAATTTAATCAATTTTTGCGGTTTCAATAAAAGCAAGGGTTTTGTGGTTTTTCCCTCAAATTTTTCACCATTTTCCATAAAAACAAAAGCCAATCTTTGAAACCATTTCCCCCCCAATGAAAGGGGCAACGTTTTGCCCGGGGACAATTTCTTGGAAAAACATCTCTGCAGCATTTCAGCTTTACGATGGCTCTGCTGGAGCCTGAGAAAGCCGTTGGCACCATTGTCTGTGCTGGGCAGATTTCACCTGCCTCCAGATGTGCATGCCTGGGATCCCAGAAATGTGCTTCTGTTGGAAAATTTACTCATGACGAGAAGAAAATCTTTTTTATTTCAAGAGGTTAATTTAGAATGGAGCCATTTTAGTTTCAAGGGAGTCATACATGAAGGTCTCAGAGTGACTTCTGATATGCAAGGGTTGTGCCTTAAACAGATGTAACTGGGGAAGACAAAAAAACAGTCCCTCTGATTCCCATTATAGTCCCATGAGTAGAATTGTCGTAATGGATATCTAAAAGGATACGGATTTCCCACTTCTACTTTACAGATGAGGTAACCAAGGCCCAGAGAAGCTGTGGGACCTTCCCTGAAACAGATTATTGGCAGAGCTAAGATTCTGATCCAGGTCTCTTCACCTCAGCCCAGTAGTTTTGGGTTTGGGTGTTTTTCTTGCATGTCTCATATTCTCTCTCAGTAAAATTTACTTATTTTTATCAGTTCTTAATTCCTACAACAATTACCATCTATACTTTTGCCAGCAAGCTTTAACATTTTTTTGACCACTGGGAGCTGAAGGTCAATAATTTCTAGCCTCTTAGATTTGAACTTCAGCAAAAAAATTTCAAATACTCACAAAAATCTTCCTTTTAGACTGGGATCAAGAATGTTCCAGGAACTTTTAAGGGATCATCTTGGTGAAGCAGTTTAAGACTATCACCCCTCCTAGATTTCCGCTTCCCTACACTTAGCATCGATAACGAGGGTCTCTTAGTTTCGCTCTTTGCCTTGGCTGCTAGGAAGCTTGGAGATAAGTTATAAGTTTATCTTCTACAGTCTCCCTCCACCTGGATTTGTTTATATAATTTATCTATATCTCTGCACCTTTATTCTCTTCATTCTTGCCTTTTATTCAAGATTAATGGTTTTTATGCTTTGTATTTTATGTTTAAGTAAACTATTTCAAATTCCTTCTAAAAGTAGGTAAAGAATAAATAGTCAATTAAATAAATACTGGCTCTCTCAGGTTTCAAAACAAGTAACAAAATTACTTGATGACAGATAGGCAATTGCAAGGGAAACGCGAAAGTAAATATAAAAAGAACTTCCCTCCAAAACACCAGCAAAAGAAAGCCAACATGTTATTGGTCAACCTTTCAGAAACACAAAGGAAACATTCTCCCTCTAGGATGTCTGAACTGGTGAGATGGCCGAGCCTGTCAACTCCAATTCTATCACTTCACAGATGAGGAACCTGAGGCCCAGAGAGGGCAACTGACTTTTCCAAGGCCACACAGCGTGGAAGTGGTGAAGTCAAGATCTGAGCTCTTTCAAAAATATCGCTTCCTTCTTTGCAGACATTCTTGGTTCCACCAGACCATGTGAGACAGACTTGAGAATTAAATTCAACAGTATGAGTTTTTGGGTTTAGCATTTTTCAGGCCAGCCAAAAAGCTATTTTTTTTAAAAAAGGGGTTAGTTTTTACTCCATGACCTATGCTAATGTACAAGCTGTGTGTGTGTGTGTGTGCGTGCACGCGCATGTTCAGGTACCTTTGTTGAAGTAAGATAGATGAGCTAAAATCCAATAATCTTTATAGCTAAAATTTAGAAAGTTATTGATAAAACAAGCTGTCATACCCATTCAATGAACTTTTTTATTCAATCAGTATTCAACAAGAGTCTCCTTAGAAACACAGTGTCATGAAGGGGAGGGAAGCAATAAACAAAAAGTTTAAAATGTTCAACTCCTGCAGAGCCCCAAGTCCTACCCCAGGAAGCTGATGACTGAGAAAAAAAAAATTGTGTCCAGCCCTCTACCTGGAAATAGACTCTAAACTGCTGGATATATGAAGCAAGAGAAAAACCTACACCCTGTCTACGAAATCAGTATCCTTCTGAACAGAGGGAAGGAAAGCTTGAGTTACCATAAGCAGTTGCTTTTGTAAGGTGAATGAAAACAACACGGTCATTTAAACTCTCCCAGAGCATGAGGTATCACAGGAATGTGTGGCTGCAGCCTGGGAAGCCGGGCCTCACTGTGCCCACACTTAGCCCCCCTGTCTTTGCGAAAGCCCGCTTCAGTGTCTGCTGAAAACTTAATGTTGAATTAAATGGCTTTCCCGAAATCTGGGGCCCACAAAGACAGGCTTGGGACCTAGAACATTAGTTTTCTGTGTGTTCGTGGAGAGGGATTGATTTAAATATGTTGAGAACGTCTTAGTGGTAAAAGCAAGTGGATTTTTTTTTAAGGAAAATTTTATTGGGAATATTTTTCCCCTTAGGTGTGAAATTTGGCAGGTAACTACATTCTCTGATGGACTGTTGAAGACTCGGTTAATTAGAAATAAGATTTGGGTCCAAGGTAAACATCTTGAGCCCACTAAGTCTTCTTAGGATGTTTGTCTGAAATGCTTCTGAAAATAGTATAGCTTTCTATAAAGAAATATTAACCAGTGTTCATAAACGGAGTTGACTACGTTCTAACCCAGCCCTTACTAAATTGGTATTAGAGGAGGGATTAGGTTCTGATTTTATTTGAAAATCCCAAGAGGAAAAGCAATTCCAACCACTGCTTGCTTATCCATTTTTCAGAAAGAAGGCAATGGGAGTCTCTTCCTTTGCCAGAGCCGGGGAGAGGGTTGAACAGGCCCTGCTGGCTTGGTTGCAGAAAGCAAGCACAGCTAATTGCCTGCTGTTTGCTGATACAGTCGACCGCATTGACAAAAGGCAAACAGTGACACATCTGTGACATTTCATTTAGGGGAAAATTAACCCTCATTTGTGCATCCATGCATCACACAGCCAGGGGCCACCCTCGCTTTGGGACTGGCTTGTCTTCTCCATTCAATTACCCTTATTTCTTCTCTCAGTCTTCACATTACACCATGCTAAGGGGAATTTCAAGCCTCCCAGAATTCCCATGAGGAGCGCACACTGAGGGGCACACCTGTTGATTTGGGGGGCAACAATACCTGCCCCCCAACCCCACCCAGCCCAAGTCCTTCTGAGCTCCTTGATGGAGGACACTGAGCCTCTGCTGAGTGCCCTCTAGGATCCAGGCACCAGTCACCATCATTCCCTCTGCTTCGAAGTGAATAAGCCAAGCTGAGATACATAAAAATTAAGCAAATGGACCTTCCAGCCACAACAAGGTGAAAAGGGGATTTGAACCCAGACATTTGTAGAAACAGGCAAGAGAACAAAAAGGGTGGAAGGGCTGGCAATGAGGGTTACTTAGGGGAAGGAGAGGTCCCATGCTTGAGGATACAAGTCTGGAGTGAGGTGAGAACACAGCTGGACTCCACCACTCAGAGTAGAATCCAGCCAAGACTGAGCTGAGCAGGCCCCATTCCTAGGCCTCAGCCATGGACCCCCTCCTCATGAAATCATAACTTAAAAAGCCATCTGCACAAAAGGATGCATGGGCTAGCTGCAGCTCCCTCTAGCTTGGAGGAAGAATGGGGTGGTGCTGGGGCAGGGGTGGGGTGGGCTGTCAGCTCCGGGCACATGCTTCCCCTGCTGTGCCGGTGGTCACATCCCTCCTCAGCTTGTGTTCAGCCAGGAAGTGCCCTACCTTCCTTCCCTCTGATCAATACCAGTTCTTCTCCCAGCCCCTCTGGCTTTTACCAAAATGTGTGAGGATGGCTGAGTACACACGTGAGTGCCATCTCAGTGTGAGCTTCCAGTAATCACCAGAACTTTGGCCCCATGTGCATGGGGCTCTGGGTTCTTTCCGCACTCGGCACTTGTGATGATGCCTGGCACAGAGTGCATGCTTGATAAATATGTATTGGACAAATGGATTATGCAAAAAGATTTAGCAAAAAGTCTTTGTTAAATGATCAGTTAATGAAACAGGTCTCCTGGGTCCCAGTTCCAATTCCATGGAACTGTGTCACTTCCCAGGGCCCCAAGGGATCCCATCCTGCATTTTTGCTTCTCAAACCCAGTGGCACTCTGCCTCCTTCCCATTCCAGCTCAGGGCCAGGGGAGAGAGGATAAGAAGGGGCTGTTCCCTGGCTGTCCCCAAACCCTGCACTTGACAGGAGTCTCTGTGAGAGGCCACCAAGCCCAGCAGGTAAGGGCCAGGACTTTGCTCCGTGAAGTTGACCATGTTCAGCCTGGTAGCAAGACATGTCCTACTGTCCCCCTGTTTCTGGAGTGTCCCCAGCTCCCAGAGCAAATGTTTCTCCACCTTCCACAGGACACAGGAGGAGGAACACCTGGCCTGGAGGAACCCCTAGACTCCTGTTTCCGAGGCTGTGGCTCTGACCAGCACGAGATACCCTGTGAAGGGGAAGGGCCCCTCCTGCACACAGAAGGCTCACAGCCTGGTCCCCACCAGAGTGTCAGGTGAGCATCGTTGCTTTTGTAGGTGAGAAGAAGAGGCGCTCCCCCTTAGATCTTGGTGTCTTTATTTTAAAGTATTTTTTCCTCTGATACATCACAAAAATGCTTCCAGCACCTCCCTTCCCCTGTGTGTCTCCTTCCTCTCCTCTCCCTGAGGTTCCTCAGGCAAAAATGCGTAATTCAGAATGATGAGTGTGGATGGACCAGGGCAGAGGAAAAAAAAATTTTTTTAATAAAAGAAAGAAGAGCCATGGGCCCCCTGTGTGCTCACAGATGAAGTGATGCTCTGCACTCTATGTGGAGGAGCTGGGAGAGGGGATGTGAAGGGTGCTAGGTGCTACATTCCGGAAAGAGGGAGGGAGCGGGTAGTCTCCTCTCAGTGTGGCTTAAGGACCTCCCAAAACGAACTGCACGAGGACCCCCAGATTGCTCCAGGAAAGGTGTGCTGACCATCCCTGAGAATTTACTCATTCAACAAACAGCTCCTGAGGGCCTACCAGGTGCCCACACATGGGGTCCAGCAATGACTGTAGCGGACTCAAGACCTGTCCACCAGAGATGGGGTAAGGAGGCAGGCCCTAAACACCAGTAATTACTTACTCAGTACATATGAGTGTCCTGTGATTGCTGTAATAAAGTTGCACAAACTGGGGGCTTAAAATATACAAATGTATCCTCTCATGGTTTGAAGGCCAGGAGCCCAGAATCCAGGTGTTGGCAGGGCCACATGCCCTCTGACACTTGCAGGGAAAAATCCATATCTGTCTTTTTCTCAGCTTCTGATGTTGCCAGCAGTCCTCGGCATGGCCTGGCTGGTAGATGCATCTCCCATCTCTGCCTCCTTATCACATGGATTTCTCCTTGTGTTTCTTTGTCCCCTTCTTCTTATAAGGACACCAGTCATCGCAGTAGGGCCCATTTGAATGACATCATCTTAACTTGATCATCTGCAAAGCCTCTATTTCCAAATAAGGTCATATTCACAGGTACCTGGGTTAGAACTTGAACATATCTTTTGGGGGGACACAATTCAACCTACAAATGTGTTTGGAGAAAATAAAGCAGAGAAAGGAAGTGCCAGCATGGGGGTGAGTTGGGGGGAAGGGTAATGTGTGTCTGTGTGTCCAAAGGTGACACTGTCAGTGTTAGTGGCCTTAGCGGGCTAGCACAAGAATGACCACCACCTCCTCAGGACCCTTGGAATTCAGAGGCCTCCTCAAAGCTCAAAGGAAAGTCACCAAGAGCCTCCCTTAGCCACCAAGACTCCAGCACCGATTTCTCGACCTCTCTCCACCCACGGGGTGTCTGTCTGGCTTTGCGGGTAGGGCCCTTTGCAGCCTGTACTTCAGGCGAGAAGTTGACACGTCTCCACTAAAGCTGCCTCATAAAAGCTGGAAATATATTGAGCAAAGGATTCCATTTCCTGTCCTCGGCCAGCAGGCGCATGTACCAGCCTTTCATTCTCGGCCAAGCACTCCAGGGAGGTAACACTGCAAACCATTTTTCTGGATAAATGTTTATACTGTATAATTTTCCTTTGGTGCAAAGCATTTCATATACACAGGGAAACAGAGAAATAAGCCCAGCCGAGCTGCACAAAGACAGGAATCTATGAAACCGAGGGACAGGGAAAGAGGACAAACATTTCAATAGTCAAGTTCAACGAGGTGAACTGTGATCCGCTCTGGACACCCCCAGGGGTTCCCTCTCCTCCTCACCCTGGAGCTGCGAACAGGGCTCACCATCATGGACCTTGGGAGACATCAGAGCTCTACACATTTGTCCAGGTTCCCCTGGGCCAATCTGTCGCAAATATTTTAGATAAGCTTTTCTCTTGTTAATGCCTCCTTTGTTTGAGATCTGAACTGGCTCTTGTTTGGTTAAGACCCTGAACAGACCAGGAAAGATTTTTTTTTAAATTAATAGCCTTTATTTTTTTAGAGCACTCTGAGGTTACAGAAAATTGAGCACAGAGTTCCCACATGCCTGAGGCGGACTCCTGCCCAGGCCTTGGGGCTGAGTCCTGGCCTCTGGTTCAGGGCTGTGACTGAGGCTGCCATGGGGACCGGAACACTCCAACAGGCCATGGCAACAGGACCTGCTCCCCAGCACTTTCCCTCTAGAGGGGGCACGGACGAGCGGATAAGAGAAGCTGCCATTCATGAGTGTACAATACAGGAAATCCTGGGACAGCGGGAGAGACTAACAGGCGGAGGCTGCGTTGGCCAGCACTCAGGCGTAGAGGCTCTTCACAGTGTCGTTTGTGCTGTGTTTTATTAGTAAGACTAAAAAGTTACAATAGCCTCAAGGCTCAAATATATAGGAATGTGGTTAATTAACCTCAGTATCCAGTGGATGAAATACTATGCAGCCAGCAAAAGTATTTTAAAGTCTATGTAATACCTGGAAAATTGCTTCCAATATAATTTCAAGTGAAAAAAGCAAAATACAAAACTGCACTTACACATGCTAATGGGGGCACATAAAAATATGTGTAAATTTGAAAGAAATACACCACAGTTAATGGAATTATATTTGGCAGCTGAAGAGATGAAGGCAAATTTCTTTAATGAGTACTTATGTCTTATACAGTAGGTGGGAGAAGGTGAAACAAAGAAATGACCCAAAAGTACAAATCAGTTCTAATGTCAATTGGAGGTTATGATTTAAAAGTCAATATTTAAACTGGTATTTACTATCTTTGGCTTTTAGCTATTTCTGATTATTCACTATGAGCTAGCTTAAAAACTAGCTTATAACCAAGGTACTTTGCATATATATAGTCAGATGTATATATTTATATATACATATATGTGCTCATATGTGTACATGCACTAAATACACATACACAAATGTGGACATGTGTTTGTGTGAGCATATATACACACACAAATATGAATAGATGTGTGTGATGCATGCATATATGTGAATGTATGTGTGCATATATACATATATACACACACCAGGATTTTCTTTCCCAAGGAAAAGTTTTAAACATTCATTTCTTTGGCAAAAAAATAAAAATCCCTGAAGGTGGGCTCCAAATGGTCTTATGGGAACAGATGACCAGCCAGGATTTATGAATATATGATGTAGAGAGGAATAATTTTTTGTATGACTTGTTCCTGGCAGAATGTCAGCCGTACATGTTCAAAATCATTTTTTAATTAATTTCAATAGTTAAAAAAAGAAAAGAAAAAAGTCATTGAGTAATTGAATTCCTGCCTCTAAGCATTTTCACTTAAATGGATCCATTTGCTTTTTAACTGACACAGTAGAAATTCATGGGCTAGTGACCTGGGACTCAGACTGCAAACCTGGCCTCTCCAAGTGCCGAGCCAGGCCCAGTGTAAACTGTCTCTGTGGGCCCAGATGAGTCACTCGGGTTTGGATTTCCACTTCTTATCAGAGAGTTAAAAATCACTGGATTCTGAGGTGCTGGTTGTTGGCCAGTGGGACTGGGACTGGCCATAGCCCCGGCTGCCCACCCCATCTGGGCACAGAGAATAAGTACGGGGCCTGCAGAGAGTGCTCACCTGCTGTTTGCCAGCAAGGGGCTGTGAGCCAGAGAATGCTCCTGTCCCAGCCTCATTTTCCTTATCAGAAACCCAGGAATAACCAAAGCACCTCTCTCATCAAGACTGAACGAGATAAAACCAGACCTACGTGTCAATGTGCTGTCCCCAGATAGAGCCCCTTGCAATGGTTTTCACCTTCTCTTCTGAATTCTTTTTTAATAATCGATTCACCAAATGGTGGAGTTGAAGCTTCTCTTTTCCCCTTTGGCAAAGGCTGGTTTTGAGTGAATGATAACGGCTAGTCTGATTGAGCAGTTACATACCAAGCACTTACCCATGTTAGCCCTGCAACAGTTCCAGAAGCCCTGTTATTGATTACTAATGTTGTTTTCCTCATTAGACAGATGGGAAGGCTGAAGCTCAGTGAACAGAACTGGGGTTTCCACCCAGGCAGTTGGACTCCAGACCTACCTGCTTAACCCTCCTCTAAGCTACACATGAAGGGGACAGGAGCAGGGTGTAGACAAGTTCATTCTCCAGTGTGAATGCTAATTAGGATCAGAGAGCCATAGGTAACCACATGGCTACCCTCCTCCTGCCCACTCCCACAAGCCCTCAACTCCAGAAGTCTGATGTTAAGACCTTAACGTGGAAGCCAAACGGGATTCCAATTCCCACTCCACCATTTTCAAGTTGTGTGATATTGGGTGGGTTACTGAACCTCTCTGTTCCTCCTTTTCCTCAGTTGCAAGATAAGGATAGTACCTACCTCACTGGCTCTTATGAAGACTAAATGAAATCATGTACATAAGGAGCTTACAAATCAGGAACTGAGACTTAGAGAAGCTGCCTAACTTGCTCAGCACTTCATAATCTAGCCTACCCCACCACCAGCTTCATTTGGTGGGCTTCAAATGAAGGACTCACTTTGACCCAGGTTGGCAAACTTTTTTCTGTAGAGGATCAGGTAGTAAATATCTTCAGTTTTGTAAGCCATACAGCATCTGTCACAACTATTCAACTCTGTGGTTGTGATGTGGCAGTAATCACAGACAATCCATCAACATATGAGTGTGGCTGTGTTCCAATAAAACTTTATTTACACAAAGAGGTGGTGGCCCTTGGGTTGTAGTTTGCTGACTCCTGATGTACATGGGGTTGGGGCTGGGTGACCTGGACCCAGCCAGAGTACTGGTAGAAAGGAAAAGGAAGGGCAGGTACTGTGTAGGAAAGGTACAGAATGTGCCACGATCACTAAGCTAAATCTATGAGAAGCTACACAAATAGAAAGGAAGAGCAGGGGCATTGACGACTGGAGGAAGAGCCCTGCCTGAAGTCTGCGTGTTCACAGAGAGCAATGAACAGACTCCTTCTCTCCATGAAAGGCTCAGGGTTCTCCTGAGAGAAGCTAACTCCCACTTTGGCTTCTGTATACTAACTCCTGCTTTGGCTTCTGTACACCCAGCTTCCAATAAGGACACCTCAAGGCTAGAGTTATTTTCCCATCAGCTTCTGTACCTCCTGCTTCTGCCACGTAGGATAGGGCATCCAGAGAGCTATAAAAGCCCTGCTCAGCCAAGGTTCGGGGCCCAGAATTTGGAGACTGCCTCCTCTGGGTCCACGCGTGTAATAAAGCCTCACTCCGTCACCCCGAATCACGCCAGGGTCATTATTTTCCATACCACTGAGACCCCAGTTCCAGGTCTGCCTTCTGGGACAGAAACTTCCCTTGACTTTAAACTAGATGGGCAGTTGTGGGTGCTGTGCCTGCCTGCTGGGTAGTTGCATGAGGATGAGGGCACTGTAAGGACCCTTTCCACAGCTGGGGTCTCCCACAGACAGTGTCCTCTGTCAGGGGACAGACTAGGTCAGGCTCCTCAAGCTCCCGCCAGCCTCACAGCCTCAGCAGGCACCATTCCCTCTGCCTGCAACATCCTTGTCCTGGTCTGTTCTTCGCCTGGTCAACTCCTTCCTCCCTCAGGTCACAGCATAAGCATCAATTCCCAGGCCTGACCTCCCTCAGCCAGACACCCCCCCTTATGGCTTAGACCCCCATTTAACAAACTCCCATCCACCTGCACTTCCCCTTGTAATTCTGACCACACTGTGGTTCTATGGCATTTATTTCTCTGCCCCCAGACTCGGAGCCTGGGGGCAGGCACCACATCAGTCTTATCCTCCATGGTTTCCCCAGTTCTAGTTCAGGATCTGACTCAAATATTTGTTGAACAAATTAATAAACGAACATAAAGAAAACTAAATCTCCCATACCAAAGATGATATTAAAACTCAGTGGCCTTTCATCATTGGAATAAGCAGAATGTCTTAACCACCTTTTTCTCTTCTATTTTCCCACTTAAAAAAAAAAAAAGATTTTATTGATTTATTGAAAGAGAGGAAGGGAGGGAGAAAGAGAGGAAGAGAAGCACCAATGCACAAGAGAAGCATCGCTCCCGCACCCCAAGCCAGGGGCCTGGCCCACAGCCAGGGCATGTGCCCTGATCAGGAACCGAACCAACAACCTTTCAGTTCCACAGGCTAATTAATGCTCGATCCACTGAACCACTCCAACCAGGCCTATTTTCTTGCTTTCCCAATTTATAAAGAGGTGAAGTGAGTTCACATAAAGGACTAAACTCTTTTTTTTTTTTAAAGATTTTATTTTTTTATTTTAGGGATAGGGGAAGCGGGGAGAAAGAGCAAGAGAAACATGGATGTGCAAGAGAAACATCGATCGGTTACCTTTCATACACACCCCGACCGCACCCTGACCAGGGACCAAACACTCAACCCAGGCAGGTGCCCTGACCGGGAATCGAACTGGTGACCTTTTGCTTTGCAGGACAATGCCTAACTCATTGAGCCAGGCCAGTCAGGGCTAAGCTCTTTTTCAGTGGCTGATGTATTTCATTAGCATTGAAAACAATATAGCTCCATTATACATTTTATAAGCACTACTAATCCACATGTGTGCAAATTTGCCTCTGAGGACAACTTAGTATTTTTACGATATGCTTTCAATATTTCCTTGTTGTTCCAATGTAATATTTTTCACTATTAAAATACATAATAAAGTTCTAGAGGAAAAGAAAACAGGGTCATTCTAAGCAAGTAAAAGCAAGAGATTAGGACTTACATGGCAACTTTTTCCTTTGTGTTTGACAAAGGAAGAGTCTGAAATTAAGTTTAAAGATACATTGAAATAGCTCTGGCTGGTGTGGCTCGGTAGATTGAGCGCTGGCCTGCGAATGAAAGGGTCGCTGGTCCGATTCCCAGTCAGGGCACATATCTGGGTTGTGGGCCAAGAGGCAACCCATCAATGTTTCTCTTACACGTTGATGTTTCTTTACCTCTTTCTTTCTCCCTTCCACTCTCTCTAAAAATAAATAAATAAAATCTTTTTAAAATACATTGAAATAGTCATAGATAGGCTTTAAGTTTAACTTGAACTTGTCACACTGCTTCAGCTTTGTCTCCTTATGATCAAGAGGCTCGGCCAACCCTGCTCTGCAAGGACAGAGTGGGGTGCAGGGAAATGCCTTACGACTGGCTTTCACCTAGTGGAGCCCTAGTTAGTGGTGTTTGCTGACTGCTGGCTGTGTCCCCACGCAGCGGAGACAGAGCTCTGGTCTATTCCTCTTCCTACAACAACACTGGTCCCACCCTGGGGGCCCCACCCTGGGGGCCCCACCCTCATGACCTCCTCTAAACCTCATCATTCCCAAGGGCCCCACCTCCAGATACCAACGCATTAGGGGTTAGAGCTCCAACATGTGAGCTTGGGGAGCATACATTCCATTCATCATGCTCAGCATTTTTAATGTTGATTACATGTCGAAAGGATAATATTTTGGATATACTGAGTTAAATACAGTATATTATTAAAATTAATTTCACTTTCACCTGTTATAATGTGGCTATGGGAGAATTTAAAACTACACGTGTAACTCCCATTTCTACCAGACAGTGCTGGTTCAGACAGACCACAGATTCCTATCCATGTGCATAATGTATACTGTGTGACTTTGAGCAACTGTTTACGCCTCATGTTCCTCATCTATGAAACGGGCATTGTTCTGGCACATGCAGTGAATCATTTCTATTTGCATCATCATCTGGCAAACAGCCCCTCCTAATGAGGCATCATCTCCAGAGCAGGTGTGTCTGCTGGAGTCCTGGGGGTTGGGAGGGGGGCGTGGCTCTCACTTTCCATTAGTCCTGGCAGGACTGGGATCACACAGCCTTTGTTTGGTAAGGAACTAATGGGCAGGGAGACACTAAGCAAGAAAAACAAACAGAGCCCCCTCTTTATGTGGTTATTTAAGAGAAATGCTTGAAAACAAACAAGCAAAGAAAGAAGTAGTCAGGAGAAATCTAAGCCATTAATGAGGTGCCCTTAGAACTCACTCTAAGCTCCAGATAGGAGCAGGGAGCAGGGAAGGTTGTGAAGGGCAAAGGAAATGGAGGACAGGAGACAGGAGAGACTAACAGGAGTTTGACAAGAAGAAGCTGACTCACAGTTCAGGTGAAGGGGAGGAAGGAGGTCCCCACGTTTGGAAGTAATTATTTAAACATTTCGCACCTTTCAAAACAGTGGACAGCAATTTCCAGTTCCAAATATCTTTGGGTTCTCCCATTGCAGAGCCCTGTGAACCCAGCTGGCAGAGCGTCACTTTCAGCACTGGCTCTGCCAAGCCAGGAAAATGTCTCAGCCGGGTGTTCCATTGCAGTCCCTCTGCGTGCTGCCCCAGGCTGGGGCTGTGGAGCAAAAATGCAAGGATGGTTTGTCTGCTGTCACTGGGATGGAACCAGCTGGAACCCACTCACATCCTGCACCAGCCAGTAGTCACATTGTGATGGATGAGGGTCAAGAACCTGCCCTGACCTGTGTCCTAGTGGGTGGGCTTTTCTTAGAGCCCCGGGGTCCCCTGGGGGGAGGGACCAAAGTTGGCTGAGTCCCCCAGCAGCAGTTCTTGAGCCATTGAGAGGTCCTTGTCAGGGGCACTCTGTGGGTATATTATTTTTAATCCTCATCCGAGGATATATTTATTGATTTTAGAAAGAGAGAAAGTGGGGGGCGGGGGAGAAAAAGAGAGAGAAGAGAAACATTGATGTGAGAAACATCAGTCGGTTGCCTCCCATATGCACCCCTACCAGAAAGTGAACACACAACCCAGGTATGTGCCCTGACTAAAGATCCATCCCACAGGACAGTGCTCCAACCAACTCAGCCACCTGGCCAGGGCTCTATGGATGTTTTGATGAGCAGGTGAGAGCTGCTGGTTTTGCAGAAACAGAGTCCTACATCCTGTGGTTTCAGTAGGGACCCCTCTGCACCATGTGTCTCCTGGTAACACTAGTTTCTAAGATGATGAGCAAGCAGGTCTAATGGAATTACTCACTTGGCCTACCTGAAAAATTGAGAGATTCTGATCAAGACCTGGCCCAGGCCAAACTAACCAAGTCCAGGCTCCTCCCTGCCTCTGCTCTGCTCCCTCTCACAGTGGTCCACACTGACCACCACGCCCCAGAGAGTTTCCCACAAGGCACTGCTTGTGCCACTCTGTCCACCCTCAATGCACTCCATCATCATCCCTCCCTAGCAAATGCCCCACCTTCCTCCCCTGACCCCCGGAGAAACCTTGTCTGACTTTCTCCTGCTTCCATCCTAGTTAAACATGCCCCCCGCTCCTCTGAACCCCTCTGGCCCTTGCGCAGCTATTGGCCTCAGCTGTCCTGCATCAAAATTATTTCTAGATTTATTCATTTCCATGTTTTCCTGCCAGCTCCCGGGGTGGGGGAAGGAGGGAACAATGAGTGCCACTATCTAAATCACCTTGGCATTTGCACATAGCAGGTGCTAAATGCAAATGGAGTGAATAAATGAATTAAATGAAATTGACTAAGCAGGGTGTTCAGTTATCCTGAGCCCTTCCTCTTTAATGAGGAGCACAGGGGTCAAGATCATGGATTCTGAAGCAGCCAACCTGGGTTTGAATCCCAGCCCTCAACTCCCTCCACACTGTGCAACCTTGGGCAAGTAACTTAACATCTCTGTGTGCAGTAATAGTATCCACCTCCCAGGGTCAGAACAACCCAGTTACTCTATTGGAAGTGCTTAGAGCTGTGCCAGGCCCACAGGAGGACCAGGGACACTGAGCGGGGTCAGCTGTGATTATCCCACTGGCACAGAGTACTAAACCAAATGTGTTTTATAAAATTCTGATGTCGATCCCAAAACAGAAGGCAAGCTGGGGTGGGGGGGCAGTTAGGGGTGGAGGGATTGAGAAAAAAGAAAAAAGGACACATGGACATGGGCAACAGTGTGGTGATTACTGGGGAGAGAGGGTAAAAGGGGACGAAATGGTAATGGAAAAAAACACAACAAAGATTAAATAAAAAATTAAAAAATCAGAAGGCAAGGACTTAAACCCTTCATCCTCAGGAAAGAGGGATTAGCAGCATTGTGTCTGTTTGGTTACTCAGCTCCCTACCTCTCCAGAGGAAAATGGCCTTGAAAGATTAGATTATGTATGTGAACTGCGGAAGGCTGCACGCAGAGAGGAGGCCACGGAAGCTGCTGTCACCTCCCAGCTCAACTGAGGTCTCAGGCTAATTTCCCATAGGTGGTCTGGGCCAGATTTCCTGGAGGCCCAGGAACAGAACAAACAGTCTTCCCCCTCCCCCCAGGGATTAGAGCATGAAAGCACTTTTTGAACCTTTAATTAAAAAACTGAAAGGCTGCAACCAATCTGCAAACTCCACGCACTTAATTTTTAAAACAGCAACACATCAAGCACTCTCACGAGTGATGAACCCCAGCTTTAGACTATTGAAAATTGTTCGCCTTCAAGAAAAACAATTCAAGCAGAGGGACATGTGCCTGACAGAATGGTTCAAAGGGCATCTTTCCTCCCCTGGAATGGTCTTCACTGACCCAGGTGTCAGGGCAGTGGGAGATGCAGACGAGGGGCATTTGGAAGCTGCTCATACTGTGATATTAAAATGTTCCAGGAGAGTCATGGCATAGCACCCCTGGAACGGGAACATGCCCTCATTCCAGGTATGAAATTGACATGGGATGTGGAACGGCCCAGCTTTCTGTTGAAGCTGGAGATACGAATATGTTGGCCCCACAGATTCAGGATGACTGACTCCCAGAGATTCAGACCTTGAGCCAAGAAGCCCAAGTCTAGATGTGGTTGAAATGAAAGGTTCTTGCCTAAGCACCACAAAGCATGAATTCACGGCTCAGCCCTTCTGCTTCCAAGTTGTATGAGGCTGGGCCAGCTTCTTGACCCCTCTGAGCCTTGGTTTCCTCATCCGTATAATGGTAGGGATATCAGTACCTGCTTCCTAGGTTGGCAGTGCAGACTCCATGAAAACTTGTATTTGAAGACTCTGCATTCAAACTGGAGCATCCTCCATCCAAGAGTCAGTTTGTGGTGTCTCACCATCCAAAGAATCTCTAAATCATGGAAAACAGGCAGGTGCTCAAAGAGATGTTAATGAAGACCTACACCATTTCATTCTTTTTATAATGACAAATCTATTGCAAATCAATTTAAGGTCCATCAAAATTCAATGTTACCTCTAGACGCTGAAGAGTACAGAGCAGACATGCAAGGATGGCCATGGAGAGGGCGCCGAGACATTTCGTTAAATGAGAGGGAAACTCAAGACCCAGCACAGCGTGTGTACGGGGGCTGCTTTGCTCATTATTGAACCTACAGCTCCCAGCATCACACCTGGCAAAACAGAGGTGCTCAGAAATATTAGCTGAACCAATGGACACATGCACAGTCATTCAGCTGATGCAGCATTCAATGACAGAGGTCTTGCCATCCATAGTCAATTTTAAGTGCCTAGAAGGAACATGGAAGGAGGCATATAACCATTTAGGGTAATTCCCTGCAGCGAGATCTTTTCACTCTGAACTTCAGAATCATTTGAATCTTTAGCCCTGAAAATATACTCTTATCTGGCTTGTATAATCTATAAAGTAATCCAGACCCCTCCCCACCCCCCCCAAAAAAAAAGGAAAACAAAAAGGAAACTCATGTATAACAAATACCAGATATTGAATCATGAGAATTCAAGCATCATTTTTTAAAGAGAGACTTTGGTGACTCATAACCTGAAATTAAAATTAATAAATCCAGAGGAGAAAGTGACACAGTGCTGACTCCCTACCTGCAGCGGGGAGGGTTGGGGGGGTGGGTTAGGGGGGGCAATGGAACCACCTGAACAGTGAGCTATTATGTCTGAGTGACTTGCTAATAAAAAGGGGCTGAAGGTCGAAATCAGAGAACTCCCAGCTTTTTCTTCTGTCCTTGTATTAACCAAGATCATCACTTTGGGTGAATAAAACTCAAAATACACAGGTGAGGACACTCCTGGCATGGAGCCACTATGGGGATGAGGCTCCAGGGTGACCCAAGTCCCTTTCATTTTTTTCAAAGCCTCTTCAAGGAAGACTGTAGAGGTGACAAAGATGTCCCAAGCTAGGGATATTCTCAAGATACAGAAAGGAAATTCGAGAAGGTAACTGGTTTCAGAAGAATGTGACACACTTCCTTCCTGATATTTCTTATACATACACTCACAGGCACTCACGCACAAGCACATGCACACATGTGAGTGCACACGTGCACAACGCAGCCAAGGAACTTCTAAAACAAATTAATCCCCAAATTAAAGGTGGAAAAGAAACCTCCCCCAGGACACCAGAGGTGTTTGAAGCTGGGTTTTCTGTTTGTTTGCTTTAGAGTTCTCACCATCTCCTTCCTGAGCAGTAGGTGAGACTGTCTTCTGGGATCAGGTAGGGAGACCTCCCGCTGGCTTTTGGTCAAAAGCTGAACAGCTGTCCCAGCAACTGCAGATCCAACTACCAAGGTTATTCAGTCAGCGCATATGGACTTGCCAACCTGTGGAACACTCACTCCCTGCAGTCACGCCACACGCTCATGGCACCACATCAGCCTGGATGATCAAAACTGCTGGTTTCCATGGCCCCAAGACATCCATTATTAATTGCCCAATTCTCCTGGGAACCCACAGCCCCTGGGCTGTAGGGATTGTCCTGTGGGGACCTATTCCATAGTCTTGCCCCAACGTGAATCTTGAAGCATCTCCCTATTAACTCCATCCCAAAGTCTACCATGCATGACAGCTTTCCCAGGTGTGCTGGGTCCTTATCTGCCTCCTCTACCTCCCAAACACATCCCTTTGTTGGTGCCTTGGTCTCTTTGATGAATTCTGTGATCTGGTCCAGGGGTTTTTGTAGGCATCTGAAAGGTTTTAGAGAGGAGGAAGTGATAGTTGCTCTAAATAAGCCTAAAAAATACATGGATGGAGAAGTCCCATGGGAAGCTGTGACACTGTGTGGAACATTTATTTCAAAAGACAGAGGAGACCTGGCGCCCAGTCACCTGTCCACTGATGATATGGGGTGTGTGGTTCTGAGATGTGGGGCACCCCCAGCCTGGACATACAGCCATCTTCTGGGGCCCACTCCTCCCCAAAACTAACCACGTAGCCCCATCATTCAATTCACATTTGTAAGCATTTATGTAGCACCTACTGTATTCAGAGTGCTGCATGCAATTGCACGAGATGAATAAAGGGCAGTCACTGACTTCAGAGCTCACACTACCCAGGAGGGCTTGCGTGAGTTTGTAATCCCTGTGAGGTAAATGACCCCTCACCTGGTAAAGCTGGCAATACATGTATCTGGGTAAAAGGAGGGCTCAGGGTAGGGGAGCAGGTGCCCAGGGAGCACCATCTGAGGTGGCCCTCACTCTCAGGGTTGTGCAAGTGCAGAGCTGGCACCTGAGGGCGGATGCCACCTTAACTTGTGCAGCTGGAAACCCCACTGTCCTCAGCCTGGCCCTGACAATGCAGAAATCTCATTTTAGGGCTTCCTACAGGCTGGGCAGTGCACCACGGACAGCTCTTAGATGCTTGAACGCAATCATTACAGGGAGCCTGTGAGACAGCTCAAGCCCCACCCCCGCCCTCTACACGCCAGGCTCAGAGAGCTTAAGGAAGTTCCCTTCAGCCACAGAGCCTGCATGTGGCAGAACTGGGCTTGAGCCCAACTCCAAAGGGTCACAGAGCTGCAACTTAATAATGAGAGCCTGTGTCCTTACGTGGTATCCCAAAGTTGGAGGAATTTTCTGAGAGTCTCACTTTCATCAACTAGATTATATATTTTAGGCTCATCAATATTTTTTATTTAGCCCTTATCCATAAGAAGTAATCAAGGGCTACCCCAGAAGTCCACTTCCTTTGGCACTCTCTCCCAGAAGCCCCTGCCCACAGCCATAACCATGGGTGTGGCAGCTAGTTTCAGCTGAAAGGGGCATGCCTGCCAGCAAACACACGTCAGGCACAAGTGTCCTGACTGTCCATGTCACCTATTACTGCCCACCCCCCCCCCCATGCATGCTGGAGAACAACTCAAGATTCCTGAAAGGTCCTCGAGAGGCACAGAGAAGCACATTCCTGATTTTTGTGGACCCTTGGTGGCCTGGGACTACCATCCTCCTCCACAGTTCAAGCCTGAAACCCTTCCTCATCCCAGCCAGCACCAGGGCTAGAACCGCCAGGAGATATTCATATACATATATGTATGTGTACGTGTGGGCAGGTATATATATTAAAACGGCATGGAATGTTCACTCTGAGACCTGATCCCTAGAAGTAAAATGTATATGACTCTTCCTTCTAAAATGATCAGTATGAATGGAGAAATGAGCAAAGTAATATTTATATAAAACTAAATCCCAGGAAGTCAAGTTCTCCTAAGAAAGGCCCCTTAATATGTTCAGGAGGGCTTTATGTAATTGCAAATACATGAGAGAAAAATCATAAATACAGTTTTCATTATGGTTGAGGAAATAGAAACGAAGTCTACTTTGCAAATAAGGGGTAGGGGAGCCCCCTCATTCATGAAACGGGAGGGGGAGGGGAAGGGAAGGAAACATTGGGATTAAATATTGTCATTTGAGTGGCGCAGCTGATGAAAGCCAGGAAATTTGAAATGTACGCACCAACGATCTGCCACTCCAATTTTACACTCCGGGCGCTGAACAAAAGCTGCACTGTGGAGGTGCCTGGGGACAGCGGCTGGCGTGGCTGTGGAGGGAAGGGGCACAGGTTTCCTTTCCCTTTAATGGCTTCTCAGTGTCGAGTGTGAAAACCAAAATGTTGTTCAGTGGGGCCAACGCTGGGCCTGGCCTCCCCTCCCAGCACTCAGCTGAGACAGTTCCATGATTTCGGATAGCATCACCCAGCCCCTTTCTTCACCTCAGAACAGTACATTCAAGGGTGCTTCCACACATGGCTTCCTGCCTGTCCCCATCTGGACATAGAAAGGCAGCCATGATGTCCCCGGTCTGGAGCCCAAGCACCCCTGGAGCTGTCCTCATCACAGTAAATCAAGTAAATCAAACCTGGCCACGGCTGATGCCGGCCCCTCCACAGAAAGCCACAGGCCGGAGTGCAAAGACCCAGCTCAGGAGGGGCCCCGAGTCTGGGCCGCATGTGAGGGTTCCAGGTGAAAGAGCCCCTTGGATCAGTGACCACTCTTTGCTGACTCACATTCTGGGCAGAATTGACAGGATGACCATAAATCACAGTGACCCTTGAGTTCTCTCACATTTGTTTACTGAGTTCAGACAACAGTCTTAGAATTGATGTAGATGGTCCTCCGCAGAAAACCTAGAGATTCAAAAGGGGCTTGGACACACTTCCTCGGCCGGTGGGGATCTAGGAGAGTGCGGCAGGAGCAGGGAGGTGGGAAGGCCAGGCCGCCGCGGGCCCCTCCTGCAGCGACCTGGGTGTTCTCGAGACAAACGCGCGGAGGCTGGCATGTCAAGGCTTTTCCCTGGGCGAGGAGCGGGCTACGTGTTGAGAGAGAAAGGCAGAGGCACCGAGCCCTGAGAAGGAAACACCAAGGGAGGAGCGCGAGGTTTACTGAACTGGAGCGTTCTTTACCCTTCCTACAATTTCGGCTGAAGCCTTCGGGCTACGAGAAAAACTACTGCGGACCTCCACCACGCCCTTCTCACAGGCTTCAGGAAAGCAAACAATGGAGCGACGCTGTTTCGTCCCCAGCTCTAGGGGTCCCTTTGCTCTGCTTTACCAGTCCCTGCCGCAGGCCCAGCACCGAGGGGCCGGGAGTGAAGTCCCCACGCTCACACGAGCCCATTCGCACCACCGTCTTTCCTTCCAAACTGGCCCATCCTCTGCCGGGCCTGAAACCTTCCCAGCTCCACACCTCCGCCTGGGCCGTGCTGTCCGCTCAAAATGCCCTTCCCTTGTGTCCTCTCTGGAAGAATTACTAATCATCACCTCCGCTGTGGTGCCTAAGCCTGCGCGCCCGTCAGAACAGATGCCCGTCTGTCCGAGCTTCCTCCAGCAGTTGGCCAGAACCTGCAGAAAGACGGCCCCACTCTGAGGTCCGAGCGGCGGGGTGGGGGCGTTCATCTTTGCATGCCCGTTTCCCTGCAGGAGAGACGCCCCGTGAATCTGACCTCCCTGGGACAACACGGAGAGTTTGCCTCTCCACAGAGCCCCTCCACGACAGGAGGGGTCAGAGGCTCCCACCACCTCTAACCACGCCCGCAAGCAGGCGCCGCCAGTCACAACAGGTGCTTCTCCCAGCAGGCCCAGGGCTCTGCGCCTGATGCACGCGCCCCGGCCTCCTAGCAGCCCCTGGGCTCTGGCCTTCTCGGTCCGCCTGGCAGGCCAGGAGGCCCGGGTGATGAGGAGGCCCGGGTGACAAGGAGGCCAGGGCCCCGAGGGCTCTGTAACTTCCCCAGGGACTCAGAGCCCGGAAGCGACCCAGAGCCCACCTTCTCAGTTACTCACAAAAGCAGTACTGGGTTTTCAGCCTCACTGGCCTTTCCTGCAGATTTCCAGTCAGAGCTTTAAAAAAAATCTCTTCCAACTTCTAGGATGGGTGCTCAAGCAAACAGAACTCAAAACTGAATGAAAACTTTAACCCGTTTTATTTTCAGAATTTTTCTTCTTTCAGATAACTGGTCCAAATGCCCATGGTTTTTGCCTTGATCGTTCGTAAAGTAGTATTTTGGGGAGGGAAACTGACTTCTCTCCCTCACCTCCGGCTCCATTAAGTATGGGACAGCGCCACCTTCTGGCCAGCAGGCGCGGGACGGCTGGCATCCCTCCTGCTGTCCTTGAGCAGTTTAGCCTCTTTAGACCCGATTAGGAGAGGAAAAACATGCGGACACAGGTGTTCATGAAAAAAGGAGGCTGGAATGTCCTCCCTGGTCTCACTTAGCTGCTTCAGGAGCTGCGATAACATGGGCTCACGGGGCTGCATAACAGTATGTCCCAAAGGTGAGGCACCAAAGGGGTCCCTGGGCTAGAGAGTACAGTGCCCCCCCACCCCCCCCGTAGGCTCTTGGAGGGCCACAACCAGAACGAGGCAGTCCCGTCCTCGGGCCAGGTTGGGGGTCCTGGGCATGGGGCAGACAGTGTCAGGACAGACAGGTGATTGGTGCCCAGCATAGGACCTGGCACAGAGGTGAGCCCCAATAAATATGTCACTAAGTGAAATGAGATGAGCCAATCAGCAAATGAGCCTGCCTGTGGGAGCCACAGCTACAGGCGTTGGAGGGGTACAGCCTGAGCAAGGCAGGGAGGGTCCACACATGTCCAGCACTTACACAGCAGTGAAGACATGGACAAACACAAATAAATACATAGATAATAGTTCCTTGTCATTTGTTACAGTAAAGTTATAGCTCCAGGCAAGTCCCTTCACACAGCTTCCAATAAACAGAGGCAGAGTGGGGTCCCCTAGAAACAGAGGTCACTTGAAACTTTCGTTCATTTGTTCACTCATTCATTCAGTAAATATAGGCTGAGCATCTACACAATGTCAGTTTCTGCAATAAGTACTTTATGCAGACGTGTCTTTAGAGCTTCACCATAACTCTTATGAGGTAGGAATAGAATATGCATTTTATGGATTCGGAAATTGTGTTCCAGAGAGGTTAGTTAACTTATCTAAGGTCACACAGCTTCTCAGTGGCAGAACAAGAATGTGAGCCAAGGTTTAACCCCAACGCCCATGTATTAAGTGGGCTAAGACTTGTGATGGTATTTCATCCAGGAAGTATTTACTGAGCTCCTGTCACAGGGCAGGCACTGAGCCAGGTTCTTGAAACACATCACAGAACATAATGAGGGCCCTACCCTCAAAGGGCTGATGCAGGGAAGATGGACGATAACAAGCCAGCAAGAGAATGGGACACACGGGAGAGGGAGGCAGACTGTGCAACAACAGAGCTGGACAGGCCTGCTCTTACAGCTTGGCTCAGATATCATTCCTCTGAGCCTCGGTTTTCTCGTCTGTAGAACAAAGATAAGGGGAGGGTCCACAGGAAGACTAAAGATTATCTGACACCCTGGACACACCCAAGAGTAGTGGCTGTTTTTATCAGTAACTCAGAAGAGGCAGCAAATCCCAAGTGGAGCAACATGAGGCCCATGGTCAGGGGTGCAAGACTGGGGGTAGGGTCGCTTGCTATGAAAACTGCTCTGAGAGTTGTGCCAGCTTGCTGGGGTGGGAGTAACAAGAGAGAAGGGCTGGCAGCAAGGCAGCGTGAGGTGACCACCAGTGCATCAAACAACCTGTCGTGACATGTACTACAGTTCTCAAATATATCGTATTTAAGGGAGAATATTCTTTCTTTTTTATTTAGAGTTTTTATTTTGACAATTTTAGATTTGTCATAAACTTCAGGATAGTATAAAAATTCCCATAAACCCTTAACTTGGATACCTCTAATGTTAACAGTTTCCCATATCTGCCTTATTATCTTCTCCCCGTACATTGTTTTTTTGGAGGCGTTTAAAAGTAAATCATCATGCAAAGAAGATGACCCTTTAGCCCCTAAGTACTTCAATGTGTACCTCCTTAAAACAAGGACATTCTCTTTCTCAACAGCAGCGCTTAGTACAGTACCTCAAAAATCAAGAAACCCACTGTTATAATGGCACTATCTATTACACAGACCTTATTCAGATTTCACCAACTGTCCCATTAACATCTTGACAGCAAAGAAAACCCCAGACCACCCACTGCATTCCATTGTCATGTTTCTTAAGCTCTTGTCATCTGGAACATTGCCAGTCTTTCTGGTCCTTCTTGGGCCAGTTAGTATGTAGAATGTCCTTCACTTTGGGCTTGTCTGATATGAAGTTATGATTAGATTTGGGGTATGCATTTTGAGCAGGAGTCCAGAAAGTGATGTGCCCCCAGTCTGTTGGATCAGGAGGTCCATGAAGCCCATTTGTCCATGAATGATGATGTGACTCTTGATTAAGTTGCCATCTGCCAGCTTTCTTCACTATAAAGTTCATTCTTTCCCTTTGTAATTAGTTTCTTGTGGGGAGGTTCTTTGAGACCATGTAAATATTCTGTTACTCAAAAAACCTTCAGGAGCATTTGAGATCTTGCTCCTCAGCATATGTTGTCAGTTTGGCTCAAATAAAGTCATAAAAATTCAAAAGGAAGGAAGGGAGGGAGGGGGGATAAAGAAAGGGAGAGAGAGAAAGAGGAAGAAAGAAAGAAAAGAAGCCTTCACCCACTGGTTTTAGCATCTACTACTGATTCTTGTCTGAATCAACTACTACCACAATGGCTATAGTGTGGTGCTTTTTAAGCCATTCCCTCAACTTGATTAGTTGGCATTTTAGCATACTTTTTGTTAGAGGCAGATAAGCACATAACAGTGGGAAATTAGTTACCCTCCTTCCTTCTTGCCCCTACATTCTGTTCTCCACACAATAGTCAAATATTCTTTGAACAAGGAAATAAAAGCTTGTTCACATGCAAAAGAATAAAGTTGGAGCCCTACCTCATACCATGCACAAAATTAACTCAACCTGGATCAAGGAGCTAAATGTAAGAGCTAAAACTTTAAGCTCTTAAAAGAAAACAGAGGTAAATCTTCATGACATTAGAATTTCCAGTGGATTCTTAGACATGACATCAAAAGCACAAGCAATGAAAGAGAAAAAAAAAAACAACAGATAAATTGGACCTACTTACTGTATCAAGTAATACAGTAAGAAGTCCTCTTTGCCTCCTCCACTCCCTCCTCACTGCCCAGGGCCTTGGGAAGGGCCACCTCCCCTTGGTGACAGTGCCAGATAGATGGAATCTATCTCCTGGATGTGAACCAGACTTTCTGAATTTGGAGAAGGGAAAGGAGGAGGAGAGAGAGAAGGAGGACAATGATGATGATGACAACCATGAGGAGTTTTAAAAACACTTGAGGCAGTATAAATAATCTAGGATGCATGTAATTGAAATCTCAGAGGAAAAGAGAGAAAGATCTATTTTGAGAAGATAATGGCTGAAGAATTTTACAAAACCAGTGAAAGGTATCAAGTCACAAATCCAAAAAGATCAGAGAACCCAAAAAAGGATTATTTTAAAAAAACAGATAATATTAAAAACACTAAAAGATAAAGAAAAAAGAAAAATCTTAATGGCAGCCAAAGAAATTAAGAAACAAACATAAAAATGATAGCAGAATTCTCATCAAAAACTATATAATCCAGAGGACAATGAAGCATCATCTTTAAAGCGTTGAGAGAAAAAATAAGTGTCAACACAGACTTCTACCCCCAGGAAAAAATACCATTCATAAATGAGAGCAATTTCTTTTAATTTTCAGAAAAAACAAAATCAGAGATGATTACTTACCAGTACATCTGTGCTGCAAGACATTAAAGGGTTTTTTTTAACTTTTTTTTTGACAATATATTTGTTGATTCTAGAGAGAGGAAGGAAGAGAGAAAGAGAAACATCAATGTGCAAGAAACGTCAACAAGTTGCCTCCCATGCACGCCTAACCAGGGACCAAACCCACAACCTGGGTATGTGTCCCACCCAGGAGTCGAACCCATGAACTTTCGGTGTATAAGACAGTGCTCCAACCAACTGACACACTGGCCAGAGCAGGTAAGTTTTAGGCAGAAGGAGAATGAAATAAGACAGAAACTTGGATCTACACAAAAAAAAATCAAGAGCTCTGGAAATCATTTAAATGATGGTAAGTATAAAAGTCTTTTTTTTAATCACTCTAA
The DNA here is from genome assembly GCA_004027475.1 of Anoura caudifer. Classification (NCBI taxonomy): domain Eukaryota; kingdom Metazoa; phylum Chordata; class Mammalia; order Chiroptera; family Phyllostomidae; genus Anoura; species Anoura caudifer. The sequence continues at coordinate 23,989 of PVKU01008723.1, read as the reverse complement.
AATATTGAGTGTCTAATGCAAAAATGGAAGAAAAAGATTGTAGATTTATAGACTAGGTAAAAGTAATGTATAACAACAGTAGCACAAAAGGTGGTAGAAATCTCAGGAGTATACTATGATGAAGTTCTTACACTACACATGAAGTAATATATTATTTGAAGACAGTCTGTGAAAAATTAAAGATACATATTCTAAACCTTAGAACAGCCAATAAAACATCATTAACTATTTAATAAAAATATAAAAACAGTGTCTTGTAGAGTGTATAAAATATGTGTAAGTGAAATGCATGAGAAAAGTAGCACAAAGGTACGGGTTGAAGGAAATTTTTTCTCCATCTCTTTGACCAAACCAACCACACCTGTGAAATGAGGAGCCTGCCTACCTCAGAGGGTTATGAAGAGCACTAAATGAGATCACATCTGTGTAATATTGAGACCAGCCCTGACATGTAGTAAGTGCTTGGGAAATAATTGTTGAATGAATGAATGAATGAATGACATGTTCAGTAGCACACATCACATTTACTATACAACAAAGTTTTAAAATTTCTTCCGAAGCAGAGAACCCAAAAAGCCAAATGTAGATTTCCTAGATGGAGTTCATAGGAAAGTGGATTCAGTGTCAACCAGCATGGTGTCTTCAAGCCCTGCTTTGTAACACCATCAATTCCACCTCCAGAAATTTAGTCCCCCTCTCTGGAGCTTGCAAATGAGGCGGACAGAGTTTAGTTCACAACAGCAGTCAGAAAAAATAAACTTACCCGGAGAAAAGGACAAAGAGAACCACAAACAGCCTAGGTTGAAAAAAAGGAATGTTTAAATCCCCCAACATCTGTAACTCCCATTTATCTTGTGATGAGCACTTGGACTTCTGTGTTTGACCTTGGGAGGAACCCAGGAAGTCTGGCTGATTTGAAATGAATGCATAAACCACACACAAATTCTACAGCAAACCAGCCAGCAAATATTCTCCAACCTTCCCTTGACACATAAATAATACTGTGAACCTAGTAAATCTAACATTAGATAACATTATTGTGAATGGAATAACAACTTTCACTAGACTTTGTGCCAGAATCCTACACTAAGAGCAGTAAATACAGCTCATGGAAAGCTCTTTAAATAGGATGTTGGTCAAATGAATTACCCATTTTCCATTTTGCCTGGGAGAAATGTGACCTGACTTAGAAAGAGGAACTACTTGGGCAAAGGAGCAGTGGAAAGCCTGGGGCACCACTGGGGAAGAGCTGGTAGATCTGGGAGGCTGGCATGTTGAGCAGTCTGTGCCCTGCAGGCTATTCTCTGAGCCCACCATTTTGCTCCAGCAACTTCTGCAGCAACCAGCTGTACACAGGTGCATGCCAGCAGCACCCTGCTCACTGCGCTGCGCATGTCTTGCTTTCTGCCCAGTTTCTCTGTTACTGCCTCCTGGGAAGCCTCCAGAAACCCATTTCATCACAAAAGTACCAACAACATATCACCCTATGGGACTGCCCTTTGCCAACAGGAGATGAGTGCCACTGGATAAACACTCACCCCTTCTGTCTGCAGGGGAAAATTTCTAGGTTCAAGCTACACACTTCCTCAGAAAGTCCCCAACAGAATAGCATCCTAGTCACCCACTGCTATGGGCTTAGCAGCAGCCCTGACCAAGTCAAATGGCCTCATGCCACTTGCCCTAAAGAATCAGTTTGTTCAAAGACCAGCTAACTTGCGGGATTTAACAATTTACACAATTTGTTTACCTCTTATAATATTCACAGCATTGATATTGGGTGAGATAATCTTAATACACTTAGTTCTGGCCAAGATGGAGGTGTAGATAGAAACCCTTTGCTTTCTCACACAACCAAAAGGAGGATAACAACCAATCTAAAACCAATAAACAACCAGAAGTGCCAGAAAAATCAAACTGCATAGAACTCCGACAACCAAGAAATTAAAGAAATAGTCAACCAGAGCAACTGGACCAATGAACCAAGACAAAGAAATAGGGCCCAAATGAAAGAACAGAGCAAAACCTCAGAAAAAGAGCTAAGTGATGAGGAGATAGCCAATCTATCTGATGGAGAATTTAAAGCCCTGGTAATCAAAATGCTCACAGAACTGATTGAGCTTGGTCAAAAAATAAAAATAAAAACAAATGAAAGATACCCAAAATGAAATAAAGCAAAATATTCAGGGAACCAACAGTGGCAGGAAGAAAACCGTACTCAAGGCAATGATTTGGAACAAAAAGAAGAAATAAACATTCAACCAGATCAGAATGAAGAAACAAGAATTCAAAAAAGTGAAGAGAGACTTACAAACCTCTGAGACAGCTTGAAACATTCCAATATCTGAATTATAGGGGTGCCAGAAGGAGAAGAACAACAGCAAGAAATTGAAAACTTATTTGAACAAATGAAGGAAAACTTCCCCAATCTGGCAAAGGAAATAGACTTCCAGGAAGTTCAGGAAGCCCAGAGAGTCCCAAAGAAGTTGGACCCAAACAGGAATACACCAAGGCACATCATCATTAAGTTACCCAGAATTAAAGATAAGGAAACAATCCTAAAAGCAACAAGAGAAAAGGAGACAGTTACCTATAAAGGAGTTCCCATAAGACTATCAGCTGATTTCTCAAAAGAAACCTTGCAGGCAAGGTAGGGGCTAGAAAGAGTATTAGAAGTCATGAAAGGCAAGGACCTACATCCAAGATTACTCTATCCAGCAAAGCTTTCATTTAAAACAGAAGAGCAGATAAAGTGTTTCCCAGATACAAGGTCAAGTTAAAGGAGTTCATCATCACCAAGCCCTTATTAATGAAATGTTAAAGGGACTTATCTAAGAAAAAGAAGATAAAAAATATGAACAATAAAATGACAACAAACTCACAACTATCCACAAATGAACCTAAAAAGAAGACAATGAAAACAAAAACTAAGCAAATGACGAGAACAGGAACAGAATCATAAAAATGAACATCACATGGAAGGATTTCAGTGAGGAGGGGGAAGGGAGGAATAGAAGGAAAAGGTACGGGGAAAAAGAGGCATAATTAGTAGGCATAAAATAGATGGGGAGAGATCAAAAATGGTATAGGAAACAGAGAACTCAAAGAACTTATATGTACAACCCAGGGACATAAACTAAGTGGGGGAGTGCTGGAGGGCTGTTGGGTGCAGGGCAGAGCGAGGATAAAGGGGGAAAATTGGGAAAACTGTAATAGCATAATCAATAAAAAATACTTTAAAAAATAAAAATAAATCTTAATATACTTGAAGATGTCTGTAAAGCTTTAGGTAACTGATTTTTATTTTGTCTTCATACCATTTTAAGGAGTAGGCTAGCTCCGTGACTTGGAGCTGCAGCTCCCCAGCCAAGGGAAAAAGGTAGAGAGGAACTCAGCACACAACAGCCTGGACTGCTGATCCGGACGGGCAGCAGGAGGTGGTGAGGTGGTGTGGGGAGGAGTTTGCCCCAGAAGCTGCAGTCCTGCCCCCACCATCCTCTTTAGCCCTAATGATCCTTGCATTTTAGGTGCTGCTGGGTTTGAGCATCAGCAACAATACCTGGGGCTTTGGGGCCCTAGGCAAGTAGTTTTAGTTTCCATGACCTCTATAAAAAGGGATAAAACACTCCACCCAGAGGATTACAATGAAGGTGAAATAAGATGTTTTGTGTTCATCATGCAGTACAGCAAGAGTGCAATAAATGTGGGATGTTTTTAATCATTGTTCTGGCCACAGATACTGCCTGCAGCTCCTGCAATCCTGAAGAAGTAGCTGGAAGATACAAAACTCCCCTCAGCTACAGACCTGCTCATTCTTTGAGAACCTTCCTGCTCCACCCTGACCCATGTGGCTCAGTTGGTTAGGCATTGTCCTGCAAATCAAAAGGTTGCTGGTTCGATTCCTGGTCAGGGCACATGCCTGGGTTTCAGGTTCATCCTGGTCAGGGAGTGTATGAGAGGCAACTCATTGATGATTCTCTCTCACATTGCTGTTTCTTTCCCTCTCTTTCTCCCTCCTTTTCTCTCTCTCTAAGAATAAATAAATAAAATCTTTCAAAAGTAAAAAAGAACTGCCTGGCTGGTGTGGCTCAGTGGGTTGGAGGGTCGTCCCATAAACCTAAAGGTCACAGTTTTGATTCATAGTCAGGGCACATGCCCAGGTTGAAGATTTGATCCCCAGTTGGGGCACATACATGAGGGCAACCGATGGATATTTCTCTTTCACATCGATGTTTCTCTCTCTTTCCCTCCCTTCCTCTCTCTCTATAAAAGCAATGAAAATATGTCCTCAAGTGAGGATTAAAAAAAAAAAAAAAAAAGAAAGAAACTTCCTGCCCGACTTCTACCCCAAGTGCTAGGCTAAGCACTGAGAACTTTAAAACCCTTGCCACATTTCAAAGACTTCCAGGCTGGAGATAGTACGGCAAGGATGAGACAGGGCCCAAAGAGAAGCATCCACAAGAAAAGGGACTCTGAGAGGGTGAAATGAAGGTTGGGAGGCCTCTCCTGGCAGGAGACTGACTGGAGCAAAGGAAGGAGGAAAGAAATGAAAACTAGTGGACCGGTCTGGCTGGTGTGAGGGGCTGGGAAAGGACTCAGGGAGATAGGTTTCACAGGTCGTTGGGGCCCTGACTACTGAGAAATTTACCTAAAAACCTGTTCTTGTAATTAGTGAAGGTGTACCTTTAAAGGGATGGCAATTTTTCCTTTGAAACCAATTTTAACTTGCACCACTGGCACAGATAAACATTACCCATTTAAGGACAGGTTCTGAACTGAAGCCAGCAGAAATTCTCTTGGCCATGCAGATGCATGGCCCTCCCTACCTGTCTTCTCTGGGAAGTTGCACTCAGGCCTGCTCTTGCTCCGAACCCCTGTGAAAAGACCCCCAGAAGGCTGTAGTGGCCAGCACTCAACACGGATTTCTTATCAGGCGATGAAGAACGCATTTGGAGAAGGGGGATGTGACACAGGGCTGAGGCGGAAAACCTCTAAGCAGCTAGGGCTTGGCAAAGCCTGCCTTCCCTGAACAAGGGCTCTTCTGCAAGGAAACTACCAGCTGTGGGAATTAGAAAACATCCCTTAACTTACTTGTCTTAGCTTTGTCACCTGTAAAATGGGAATGACAACTGCACCCTGCCTCACAGGGCCTTTACAAGGAGTAAGTGCAATGATCACAGGGCACAGTTCATAAAGTGCCTGGAACATATGAGGCACTCAGTACATGCTACCTAGTTATTTTTATAACATCATCATCATCACCACCACCACCACCAACACCACCACCACCACCATCCTATGGCTGTGTGTGGTTATGATGGTGGAAACACCCCATTTCATATACGTATTCAAATACATATCCTCCTTCTGGATGTGGGGTCAGAACGCTCGGTGTGAAACATTCTGATGCCAGATGGCAGATACTCAACACACATCACATTTCTCTACTCCCACACCCAGGACAGACGTTGCTAATTGATCACCGAACCCAGATGTGATCTTGTTCTTGTTCTGACACACAGCTCCAGGCGGACCAGTGAATAGATCAGAGCTGGCCCAGCACATAAAACGTATCTACCCACTGAGACCTCCACACCACTGAAGGAAACAGGCTTAAACTGCAAGAAGTAATCAGGACATGCTGAGTAGATTCCTGACCAGCCAGAAAAACTTTAGCTCTGGAGTCCAAGATTTTAAAAACAAATTCAAGTTCACTCAAAAGGAGTGTGAGAAATACACTGTTGGTGAGGACACCAGTTGGTGTCCTCAACTGGATCCCATAACAGGTAAAGGGCATCAGTGGGAAACCTGAAATCCAAATACCATCTGGAATTTAATTAATAGCAATGTTGGTTTCTTAACTTTAGCAAATGCCATGATTATATAAAATGCATTAAGGGACACTTGGATGCCAGGTACCTGGGAAAAACTGCATCATCACTGGAACTTTTCAATAAATCTAAAGTTATTACAAACTAAAACTTTTTTAAAAAGTCCAACAATCAGCAAGTGTTGGCAAGAATGTAGAGAAAGGGCACTTTCTCAGGCACTGTTGGTGGGAATGCAGACTGGGGCAGCCACTGTAAAAATGATATGGAGGTTCTTAAAAAAATTAAAAAATGGAACTAGCTCATAACCCAGAGACTCCACTTGTTTATATATCCAAAGAATCCTAAAACACTAATTCAAAAGAGTATGCACCCCAATGTTCATGGCAGCATTATTTACAATAGCCAAGCTATGGAAGCAGTCCAAGTGCACCACAGTACAGCAGCTGCGGTGCACATATGCAATGGAATATGTATGACTCGGCCACAAAACGGAATGAAATCCTACCATTTGCAACAGCATGGATGGACCTAGAGGGTTTTATGCTCAGTTAAATATGTCAGACAAAGACAAATACCATGTGATTTCACTTACACGTGGAATCTTAAAAAACAAAATAAATGAACAAGCAAAGTTGAAGCAGACTCATAGATACAAAGAACAGACTGATAGTTGCCAGAGGGTGGGGGGTTGAGGGACTGGATGGAAAAGGTGAAGGGATTAAGAAGTACAAATAGTAACAGGAATGTAAAGGACCATATTTTGCCATGTACAATGCACACTTATTTGTCCAAATTTTTGAGGGAAAAATAAGGATGTGCATTATACATGGGTAGCACTAATTCTGTATCTATAAAATTTTTTTAAAGATTTTATTCATTTATTTTCAGAAAGAGGGGAAGGGAGGGAGAAAAGGAGGGAAACATTGATGTGGGAGAGATGCATTGATTGGTTTCCTCTCACATGCCCCCTACTGGAGACCTGGCGCACAACCCAGGCCTGTGCCCTGACCGGGAATCAAACCAGCGACCTTTCAGTTTGCAGGCCAACACTCAAGTCACTGAGCTACACCAGCCAGGACAAATGTTTCTACTTCATTTATTTATGCTTATGCATTAAAAGTGTAACTCTAGAAAAGCAATCTCGATATCCATATGGAAAATAATACCCTGGAATACAATAATCAGTTTTGTTTCTAAATATAAATAAATAAAACTTGAATTAAAACAAAAGATTTTTTTCCTGAAAGTTTGGACCAAAAACATGGGTGCACATTACACATGGGAGCACATTATACATGGCAAAATATGGTACAGCATAGGGAATATGGCCAATAATATTGTAATAACTATGTACGAGCCCAGGTGGGGCCTGGAAATTTGGGAGGGAGGACACTTTGTAAAGTACACGGTTATCTAACCACTATGCTGTACACCTGAAACCGATACAAAACAATAGAGTAAAACTCTAATTGACACAGGAATAGCAGGAACTGAAGCCTAAATGGCATCACCTGGAGGAAGGGGTGACCAGAGCTTTGATGCCACAGCTCCCTGGAATACTTACCCATGACAATCGCACATCCAGGATCATCCCAATTTCCCACTACTCAGATCTGGTGTTGACTGGCGTCAATAGGTAGAAATATTTCTGCACAATTTTTGGTTTTCCCTCACGGAATTCTCCTGTTTCCAAAATAAGCTATTTATTAAATGCATTCTTAAATATGATTCACTCTGAATATTTAAATTTTTTTTCTTGTAAGTTCACACCCCTGGGAAAAAATAGCTTGCTCGTCTGTATGTCTCAAGTTTACACTTTTGCTTTGAGAACGTGACTACAGTCTATGGAACCTTGGTGGCTTCAAGCTCTGAGATTCTGTCCCTTCCACATTTGATCCATTCACTATTCGCCTTCTTGCAAGGAGACATCCCTGGGGTGAGCCCACACTCACTTGCTGCATAGCTGTGTGACCTTGGACGAGTCATCGCACCTCTCTGAGCCTCAGTTCCCTCAGCTATTAAAGGCAGAATGAATTAAGATCATGCATATAAAAAAGTCTGTGGAGCATATGACAGGTAGGAAACAGTGAACAGTAACTATCATTATTATTGGCACTCAAAAAATACCAGTCCACTTCCCTTCTCTATTTCTATCATAGCAAATATTCTCATATAACCACTAATAACTGTAGCAAAGTCTCTCTAGCTCACTTCTTGTAACTATCTTCTTACATGCCAGAGCATGTAAGTGATAGTTTTCCCATCCACTGGGTTGGAGGTATGTCAGTGAACATCTCCAGCTCTCGCTCAATTTAAGATATTTCCTGCAGGAAAAATCAACCAAGTTGATGGCCAGGGCTGTGGTCATCCGAGAACCTTGCCGGGGCTGGAGGACTTGACTTGCTCCTGAGTCACTCGCACGGGTGTTGAGGTTTCAGCTCCTTACCATGTGACCTCTGCATAGGACTGCTCACGACATCACAGTTGGCTTCTTCAGAGCAAAAGATACAAAAGAGAAAGAGAAGATGGAGAAGCAGAGAGGGGGAAACAGAGACAGACAGGCAAAGAGATGGAGACAGACACATAGAGAGACGGTAAGAGACAGAGAGAGAGGCAGAAAGAGAGAGAGATACACACCAGCTTAGAAGCTGCAGTAACTTTTATGGTCTAATCTTGGAAGTGACATAGCTTTACTTGCACAGATTCTGTTGGTCACAGACCAAGCCTGGTGCAGTGAAGAAGGAGACTACACAAGGGTGTGGATTCCAGCGGTGGGACCACTGGGCATCATGGAGGCTGGCTGCCACACTATGAATCTGTTCCCAAGGACACTACTTGGGAGCACAGATGGGGCACCCACATCTTCCTCTGGCCCATCATCTAGTGGCTGTCATCATTTTGGACAAATGACAGAGCCAGCAACTCCTGAGGAGAATGGGAAACCTGCAAGTTGAGAGCGAATGAACGGAGAGATTGACCCTGCGTCTCCCACAAACTGAAAGACACCTGGCAGGCGAACACCTAAGGCACTAACACCTCCCTCTCGCCAAGGGTGATTATCTCAGCGCATTAGCAGGCTCGGACCTCATATGTGCATTTCAGGAACTCAACCAAGAATCAAAGCCTAATGTTAGTTCTGCAGGTCATCCCAGATGGTCTTAAATTTTACTTAAGAAGGAAGAATTTGGGACTGAACACACAGGGTCCATCTGTGCCAGACCAAGGTCAAAGTTAGTTTCTCTGTCACCTGGAAGGACAGAAACAAGAGAGAAGATTGGAACCCCAAGCAAGCTTTGTTCAAAATGATTTAAAGGGAGTAGGAAGGAAAGGAGCTATTTACAGAAAATAAATGACAAAATGAAAATCTTTTTTGTTTTTAATCTGTTTGCTGTTTCCAGAGGTAGAAAATTAGAGCCCCTGGCTTCCTCCTTCTAAAGTCCTTGGCACCTCGGCTCTAAGAGACCCCTGGGAGATATAGAAGTCACAGTGACTCAGGTAACAAGGGGCAGTTCCAGGGGTCCGACCCAGCCAGGCTGCTGCGCATTTCACATCTGTGTTCCGAGAGGCACAGAGCTGCAGTGTTCTACCTCAGTTTCCCCCTCTGTACAGTGAGGAGATAACTGTGCCTATTTCAGAGTATACTATTACTATTATTATTATTATTGATGATGATAGCTGTGGCTTACACATAGTAAACACTTGCTTGCTCTGGGCCAGGCTTTGGGCTTAATATGTCACAAAAACAGTCTTATTTGGTGACCATTGGTGACAGGTAAAGAAATGTAAGCACAGAAAGGTGAAGTCACTGGCCATTCCCAGCTGGCTGGATACACACATTTACCCCAGGGCTGGCAAAACAGAGTCAGCCTCAGCCTGTGATGGACAGGTGGGTGGGTGGGTGAATGGATGGATGGGTCGATGGATGAAGGATAAGTGGATGAACGGGTGAGTAGGTGAGTGGATGGAAGAATTGATGGATGGATAGATGGATGGAAAGATGAATGGATGGGGTGGTGGGTAGTGGATGGATGGTGGGATGGAGTGATGAATGGGTAGATGGGTAGATGTGTAAATAAATGAAAGGATGAATGAATGGGTTATGGGTAGGTGAATGGATACAAGACTTGATGGATGGGAGGATGGATAGATAAACAGAAGAATGAATGGACGAGTTGACGAGAGGGTGGATGATTGGATTGATAAACAGATTAGAAAATGGAGGAACAGGATAATTACTCTGGTTTTGACAAGCCTGACTCCTTCCTTTAAAAGAAGTAGAAATTTCCATGTGTTTGCTTTCCATGGTCATTGACAAACATTCCACAGTAGAACAAGGTTTGGCTGTGAAATACCTCTCCTCTTCCTGAGGAAAAACAGCATCTCTTTTTGCTTTCTTGCAAGTGATGCAAAACACTTCACATAGACTTCCAGCCAAGATGGAGGTGTAGGTGGACACACTGTGCCTCCTCTCACAACCAAAATTAAGGACAACAAAGATTTAGAAACAAGAAAACAACCAGAACTGATAGAAAATTGAACTGTATGGAAGTCTGACAACCGTTCATTCAGACCAGTAAGAGGGGCAGAGTTGTAGCAGGAAAAAGTGGAGGTTGGAGGACCTGGACGTGCAGGCAGCAGCAGCTGACAGATCCCAGGTATGCAGGCAGCAGCTAGCAGACCCCAGGCGCACAGGTGGCAACTAGAGGACCCCAGGCATGGGTGGCAACTGCGAAGACCCAGTGAGGCTGTGCAAGGCAGTTGGCTAACCAGGTGGTGCCACATTCATGCACAGATAATCCAGGCAAAGGGGAAGCGGTGGAAGAGACTGGAATCGAAGAGAGAGCGAAGCAAGCGCCATTGTTCCCTCTCAGACTCCGCCCCCACATACCAGAAACCGGGCTGTCCCGCCCTGGGGAACACCTAAGGCTCCACCCCTCACTACTTAAGGGCCGTGACCACACCAAAAAAAGAAAACCAAAAATGGCTCAAACGGGAGAACAAATCAAAGCCCCAGAGCCAATTCATCTAAGTGATGAAGAGAGAGCCAACCTATCAGATGCACAGTTCAAAGCCCTGATGATCAGGATGCTCACAGAATAGATGAAAAAATGAAGGCTACACTAAGTGAAATGAAGGAAAATGCACAGGGAACCAATAGAGATGAGAGGAAAACTGGGATTCAAATCAATGGAGTAGACCAGAAGGAAGAAAGAAACAAACAAACAGAAAACAAGGATGAAACAAGAATTCAAAAAAATGAGGAGAGGCTTAGGAACCTCCAGGACATCTTTAACGTCCCAACATCCAAATTATAGGGGTACCAGAAGGGGAAGAAGAACAACAACAAGTGGAAAACTTATTTGAACAAATAATAAAGGAGAACGTCCCCAATCTGGCAAAGGAAATAGACTTCAAGGAAGTCCAGGAAGCTCAGAGAGTCCCAAAAAAGGTGGACCCAAGGAGGAACACACCAAGGCACATCATCATTACATTAGCCAAGATTAAAATGAAGGAGAGAATTCTAAAAGCAGCAAGGGATAAGAGGACAGTCACCTACAAAGGAATTCCCATCAGACTGTCAGCTGATTTCTCAAAAGAGACCTTACAGGCAAGAAGGGGCTGGAAAGAAGTATTCCAAGTCATGGAAGTCAAGGTCCTACATCCAAGATTGCTCTATCCAGCAAAGCTGTCATTTAGAATGGAAAGGCAGATAACGTGCTTCTCAGATAAGGTCAAATTAAAGGAGTTCATCATCACCAAGCCCTTATTCTATGAAATGTTAAAGGGACTTATCTAAGAAAAAGAAGAAGATTAAAAATATGAACAGTAAAATGACAGCAAACTCATAGATATTAATAACCACACCTAAAACAAAAGCAAACAGCTAGAACGGGAACAGAACCACAGAAATGGAGATCACATGGAGGGTTAGCAACAAGGGAGTGGGAGGAGGAGAGAGGGGGGAAGGTACAGAGAATAAGTAGCACAGACAGTGGGTAGAAAATAGACGGGGGAGGGGGGAAAGAATAGTGTGAGAAATGTAGAAGCTAAAGAACTTATGACACATGGACATGAACTAAAGGGGGGGGAATGTGGGTGGGAGGGGGTGTGCAGGGTGGAGGGGACTGATGGGGGAGAAATGGGACAACTGTAATAGCATAATCAATAAAAATATTTTTTAAAAAACATTTCACATGGCCCCAAACAGATCTAGCACCTAAGGGTCAAGCGCTGAGGACTGCACCAAACCCATACATCATTAAAGCTCCCCTGTAATTAATGTTACCACGCCCATGGATAAAAGCACTAAACATATATTGAGAGTGAGACAGCTCAGGAAGTGCCTGAGGAAGACTTCAGCAACATTTGAAGCCGATTAAGAGGCCTCATACTGGGTGTTGGAAGCACGTGAGGGGCTGGGATGTCCCCTAGCACACAGTAGGCACATCATAAAACATGTAGAACACAAGCCAACAGAATCCCCCATCCCAAAGACTGGCCGGCTCCACCCCTCAGGTGCCCTGGGCCCCAGGAGACAGAGAGCACAGCACTCACAGCAGAGGACAGCCGCGAGCACTCAGCGCAAACGATCCCCGCCCGTGACAACTGCCAACCACTGGGTTATTTCTTTTCATGTTTTTAATTGGGGTAAAATACACAAAAATTTACCATATTAACCACGTGAAGTGTACAGTTCGGAGGCATTAAAGATGCATGGTGGGCTACTCTCACCCCCGTCTGCCTCCAGGACTGTCTCCTCTTCCCCAACTGAGGCTCTGTCCCCTCAAACACTAACTGACAGTCCTCGCCCTGCCCCAGCCCCTGGCGACCACCATTCTACTCTCTGTCTCTATACATATACTTCACTGTCCTGGGAGCATCACGTAAGTGGAATCATACAACACCTGTCTTCCTGTGTTTGGCTTATTTCATTTGTATAATGTCCTCAAGGGTCATCCATGCTGTAGCAGAATTTCCTTCCTTATTAAGACTGAATTAGAGTCCACTGGATGTCTAGACATTGGCCCTATCTGTTCATCTGTCCGTGGAAACTTGGGTTTCTCCAACAGTTGAGTGATTGTGGATAATGCTGCCATAAACATGGCTGTACAAATACTCCTCTGAAGCTCTGCTTTCAGTTCTTTTGAGTGTATACCCAGGAGTGGAATTGCTGGCTCATGTGGTAATTCTATTTTTCAAATTTTTTGAGGAACTGCCAAACTGTTTTCCACAGGGGCTGCACCATTTTACCTTCCACCCGCAGTGCACAAGTGTTCTAATTTCTCCACACCTGTTATTTTATGTGTGTGTATGTATATGTACACATACAAAAAATGGACTTTATTTATTTAAAAAATTGCATATTTATTCTTACATGTTTAAACTTAGGTCACCTTCAAAGTACTCACCATTTGATGCAGTACACCTATTGAGACTTTTTCCCACTGCTCAAAACAGTTTTTGAACTCATTGATTTTGATGCTTTTTGGTGCTTCTGCTGTCTTTTGTTTCACCTCTTCCACATCAGCAAAACATTTCCCTTTGAGGACTTTTTTCAGCTGGGGGGTGGGGGTGGGGGAGGGTGGAAAAGTCACTCAGAGCAAGATCCGGTGAATAGGGAGAGTGGGGCACGGGGGTCATCAGTTTTGGGGCCAAAACTGCTGAACACTCAGCATAGTGTGGGCAGGTGCACTCATAAATCACCCATCATGAAATGAACAAATGCATTGAGTCTTCAAAAAAGCATTCATTGAAGCTGAACTCAGCATCTCACAACAACGCCAGCTGGTAGGTACTCTGATACAGGTATGGGTTCCTAGAACACTCACCTAGTGAGGGCCTGCCCACCAGAATGTATATACATATGTCACATCCTAATGGGTAAAGTGGTATCTCATTGTGGATTTGGTTTGCATTTCCCTTATGTTGAGTATTTTTGTGTGCGTGCTTATTGGCCACCTGTTATCTTTCATCTTCTTTGGAGAAATGTCTATTCAAGTCCTTCACCCATTTTTCAATCAGTTTGTTCTTTTTTGTTGTTGTTATTGAATTTTAGGGGATCTCTATATATCTGGATATTAATCTCTTATCAGATACATGATTTGCAAATATTTTCTGCCATTATGTGTGTTGTCTTTTTACTCTATTGAGTGTATCTTTTGATAAAGAGATTTTTTAAGTTTTCATGAAGTCCAAGTTATCTATTTTTCTTTTGTTGCCTGTCTTTAGTGTTATTATCAAGAAATTGTTGCCAAATCCATCGTCATGAAGCTTTTCTCCCAAGTTTTCTTATAAGAGTTTTATAGTTTTAGCTCTAACATTTAGATCTTTGATTCATTTTGAGTTAATTTTGCCCTGGCAAGGTGGCCCACTTGGTTGGAGCATCACCAAGGTTGCGAGTTTGATCCCCAGTCAGAGCACATACAAGAATCATTTTGAGTTAATTTTTGTTTATGGTGTTAGGTAAGGGCCCAACTTCATTCTTTTGCATGTGAATATCCAGTTTCCCCAGCATCATTTGTTGAAAAAACTACCCTTTGCCCATTAAATGATTTGAAAAACTGTTTAATCATGTGCACAAGGGTTTTTTCTGGGCCCTCTTTTCTATTCCATTGGTCTACATGTTGGTCTTTATGCCAATACCACACTGTTTTGATTACTATAGCTTTATAGTCAGTTTTGAAATCAAGAAGTATGACACCTTCAGCTTTATTCTTTTTGAAGATTGTTTTAGGTATTCAGCATCCCTTGAAATTCCATGTGAATTTTAGGATGGGTTTTTCTGTTTTTGCAAGATATTATCATTGGGATTTTCATAGGGATAATGTTGAATCTGTAGATTACTTGGTGGGTAATTACTTGGTAGATTCTTAACATGTCGACAATATTAAGTCTTCCAATCCATAAGCATGGGGTATCTTTCCATTTACTTTTGTCTTCTTTAATTTCTTTCAGCAATGATTTGTATTTTCCAGCATGCATGTCTTTTACCTCCCTGGTAGGTTTATTCTGAAGTATTTTATTTTGTGATGCTGTTGTAAATGACATTGCTTTCTTAATTCCCTTTTGAGGGTTGTTCACTGCTAATGAACAGAAATGCAAATAATTTGCCTGTGCTGACTTTGCATCCTGCTACTTTGCTGAATTATTTATGAGTTCTAACATATTGTGAAATCTTTAGGATTTTTTACATATAATATTATATCACCTATAAATGGAGGTCACTTTACTTCTTCCTTTATGATTTGGATTCCTTTTCTTTCTCCTTCATGCTTAATTGCTCTGGCTAGTACTTCCAGTACTCAGTTGAACAAAACTGGTGGAAGGGGTATCTTTGTCCTGTTCCGGGTGTTAGAGGAAGAGCTTTCAGTCTTTCACCGTTGAGTATGATGTGCACTGTGGGTTTTTCTTATGCAACTTTTATTATGTTCAGATAGTTTTCTTCTATTCCTAGTGTGTTTGTATTTTTATTGTGACAGTTTTTTGTTTTTATTAAACAAGCATTTCCTTACAATAGCCTGTAGGCACCGTTGAAATTGCTGTATAATTATTAACTCATTTAATCATCACAGCAACCTTCTGAGGCACAGCTATTCCCTCTGCTTCACAGATGAGGAGACAGGCACAGATTGAACACAGCAATTCAAACCAGACCATGCTGCTCAGAAGCCACATTCGAAATAACCAGGGAGCAGAGGAGGAGCCAGCAGGCTGACAGTCTCTTACACCACAGATACTTCACACATATCACATTAGTGAGTCCTTCCCCAAGCCATATGTTGTGGATATTTGTAGGCCCAGCTTACCACTGGGCAAAGTGATGTAAAGACACTTAGGAAATGAGCCCAGGGCCACACTATTAGTGAGAGATAAAGCCTGGGTTTGAATTTAGGGCGTTCAGACTGCCTAGTCACCAAGCATCCCCACCCCCCATGAGGGGCAGCTTCCAGAGCTGCCCTGTGCAGTAAGGCAGCCGTTGTGGGCAGTGAGCCTTTGGAATGTGGCCAGTGTCACAGGCTGAAAGGATGTTTCACACAAATTAAGTTAAATGCAATGTATTATTACAATTAATTTGTGTGTTCTTTTTCTTTGCCTCTGCAAAACTTTAAGTCATACTCATGGTTTACATTCCATTTCTGTTAGGTATCCGAGGATGGAGGAGGCCATGCAAGAGTCAAGGACAGGCCCAAAGGAGGATCTGTTCAAACACAAGGTGATTCCCATGTCTCCCCCAGCACTGTCTCCTGCGATTATTGTTCCTGGTCCTAGGTGCCTTGGGAGAAGGTTGCTGGCTGGTGACTAACTCCTTAGCACTTCAGGTGGACCCCACCCACAGGAGGGGGGGTGCATGGGGGGGCTCCCTCCAATGGCAGAGGTGCCTGGGAAGGTAGCTCCAGACAGACGGAGGCCAACTACAGAGTCTTCCCTCCACTCATACCCGGTGCTCTCAAATCTTAATAAAATGACAACCCTTCCCAGACCCCAACAAGAAGTGTGGAGTAAAACAGCGAATTTGAGGCCTGTGCCTTGAGCCCGCAGGGCAGGCAGAGAGGCAGCATGCGGGTGGGAGCAGCCACAGCAGCCTCCCCCACCCAGTCTCTGTTTTCTCCACTCCCCAGGTGATCTCACCCATACCCACCCACTCCCCAGGTGATGGCACCAGCCCCTGGGCTCTAAAACAAGCCAGCTGGTAACACCTCCAGCACTGACCTCTCCCTTCCACTGAGACTAACAGCCCGTGGCCGCTCAGCACTGCCCAGCACAGGACTGTTATATTCGAAAGCGAGAGTGAAGAAACTAGGAACCGATAGACTCTTAAAATGTTTTATTGGCCAAAGTTTTTACCTGCGCAGGGGCGGACTCTCCCAAATGTGACCGAGTCACTGTGCTCCGCAGAGCAACCAAATGAGAGCTGCGCCTGAGCTTACAGGCTATGGGTTTTTATAATAGCAGAGCAAGCAAGCATTTGCACAGAAGCAGGATGTGGCAGTTAGCTATTGGCTCAGGGGATTGGCACCTCTATACCTTATTGGTTGTTTACAGACAAATATGGGCGGGAAGGCTTCCCGGGCTTACGCCTGGGATTTAAAATTTTCTATTTCCTCATATTGCTTGTTTTCCTCTATTTCTCAACCTTTCACTAACCACGGCACCTGCATTGTTAACAGGAACGAGGATGCCTTGAGGCTCACCTCCTGGTTTGGCAGTAAAAGCATTAATTTTTTGGCACGGTCCTGACAAGGACCTGCTCCTTCCCCACCTTACCCAGCTTAGTAAATGAAACTTCAGGTTCCCAGGTGTCTCCTTTCCTGCTCCCACTCCCAGCCAATCCATTAGCAAAGCTTATCCCCTCCATCGGCAAAATACACCAGGATCAAGGGCACATTCCCACCCTACCAAGTTGCCAGGCAGCCTCTCCAAGGCCATCCACAGACAATTCCCAGCACCGCCACCAGAGGGCGCAGGTTAGAATCTAATCCTGGCTGCCACCCAGTCAGACCTGGAGCAGGCACGGTCACAGAGGAGCCCTCAGGGAAGGACTTGGGGGGCTATAGATGGACCCTCATCCCTCGGGATGACATGGCCTGAGTCCTCATTCTGTCTGCAAGAAGTCTCCTAATCTCTTGGCTGCCTTACTTCCCCTGCCTGACTTAAGCTTGAAACAATGCTGGAGGGCAGTGCAGCCCCGGGGCAGGAATGGGCGGTTCCCTGGGGTGATCAGGCCTAAGAAAGAATGCATAAGATCCTGTGAAACCTGCTTTGCTGAGAATGCCCTTAATTTTCTGATAAGAGTCTAAGCATGAAATGAGTTTGTTTCCCAAAGTTTTATCGCCCTTTAACTATTGACCCTGACTCAATAAGCCCTCATAGTTCTTTTAATGTTATCTACTGTTTGATCATTACTGCCTGACAATGATTGATGAGCTTTACCTGTATTCCTTTGCAAATTGAACCCAATAAAAGCCCATTGAAGAACAGGCTCAAAGCCCTTTTGAGAGATCTGCCACCTCTCCTCTCCAAGCAGATCACACCTTGGTAAATTTATTCTCATCCATGGCAACAGGGGGTGGGGGGAAAGGCCCTGTGGGCGGGGCCCCCCACATGAGTGAAGTTCAGCAGCATTTTGGGAGATGAGAGAAAATTAATTTTTCCAGGCAACACAGGGCTACTAGTGGGATTCTTCAAGGCTGAGGATTTCAGTTCCCTTTAGGGCTTAACAGGGTGTCACTGCAGGCTCATCCTGTGAGATAAGTGGTAACATGGACTGCTGGCACAGCAAACACTGGACTAGAGGGCAGGGCAGACAGGAGCAGCACGAAACAGAAAAAAAACAAAACAAAAAAAAAAAAAACAAAAAAAACCCCAGAAACCTGAGACAGGAGGAGCCCGTTAAAGAATAAACCCTGGGCAGGAGCAAGTCCTTCAGAAGCATTTGTGGGAGGCTGGAGGGTAAGTGAGTCACAGGTCCTCTCCATAGGCCATGCTTACTGAGCGCCTTCTGTGACAGGTCTGTGGACAGAGAGAGCCCCAGGTCCCGCGGTCACCCCACAGGCTCACACCGAAACAGCGGTGAAGGGAACTTCCTGGCTGTGGTGTGTGGTGGGCATTGGAGTCTGACTTAGAGACAGAGAAGCGAAGGGTGAGACTGGGCACAGAAACACGTCTGAGGCATTTCACAGTAAAGAGAAAAGGAAGGTGATAAGAACATAGGGGTCACATAATTTATTTTTGAGAATAAAATTATGAATGCCTACAACCAAAAAGAATCTATAACAATGGGTTACTGAAAATGTCACAAGAGCAATAGAGACCCAGGGTTTAATTTTTTAAAATCTGCCTATTGATTTTAGAGAGAGAGGAAGGAAGAGAGAGAGAGAGAGAGAAACATGGATCTGTTGTGTCACTTATACACCCTCACCGGGGACCAAACCCCCAGCCCTTTGCTGTGTGGAGTGACGCTCCGCCCAGCTGAGCCACACCCTCCAGGCGAGAGACCTGGGGTTTAAGAGGAAGAAGGAAGTGTCTGGATTTGGGTTTGGGGAGGTAAGCATGGAAAAGCTCTACAAACATAAGTATTTAGGGGGAAGGAAGACACCTTGGGAGTGAGAGTCAAGCAGCTAAAACACACAAGTGACTGTCTCCAGCCACTTCTACAGGTTCGGGTCCATTAAAACTTCCTGGGAAGAACTGCCTCCCGGTGACTCTGGCGCAGGAATTCTCCCTTCACTCTCCACGGCTCTTCTCCGCACTCCAACCTGATGATTGCTTTCACTTTGGCAGTGCAACACCCTGTTAACAGACATGAAAGAGCATGTGACCCTAGCTGCTGGATTCTGGATCTCCACCGTTCAAGGGAAGTGCTGCCTTACGAACTACACAACTGAAGTGTCCATCTGAGCTGTGCCAAAATAAGGATCATTCATCAGAAAGGCAAAGACCAAAGTGCCCTGCCAGGTGCCCAAAACACAGTAATCACATTTGTCCCATCCAAGTTAAAGTCAGTAAACCTGAGGAAAATACCATACATCTCAGCAGCTCGGGGAGCAGGCTCTCCTCACCCACGGAGACGAGGTGGCTGTAGTTCCCCAAGCATGTCCCTGTAGGTTGTCTTCTCAGCAGGGTCCAGCTGCTGCCTTTCCTCCTGGGTGATGTCTATGGTCACACCCTTGAATGACTCTGGCCCCTGTAGCGGCAGCCTGATGGGAATTGGGTGACGTGGAGAAGGCATACGAGGACAAGAGGTCACCGAGCTCACACGGGTACAGTCAACTATGAACATTGTATTCCTCTTTATGTTACAGATTATAAAGGAAAATAAAGCTGTCAGACAGACACTAAGACCCGCGGCTCCAGCCCCTGCTGCCAAGGGGCACAGCCCTGAGGGTGCTCATTCGAACACACTGCGCTGCGCTCCTGTTTGCTTCCAGAGCAGGAGCAGTGTTGGTTCCGCTCCAGCTCCCTGGCTGCTGCTTCTCAGGCTCCCAGGCCGGCTCCTCCTCTCCCCCAAGTCACCCTGAGACAGAGGACCCTGGGGCTCAGGTCTCGGTCTTTCACTCTGCCGTCTGCACACACTGCTTTCGTGGTGGCCCCAGATGGCCTCCTGGCTTTCGTTACCATCTGAATAGTGACATTTCCCAAATTTATATCACCAGCCCAGACTCCTCTCCTAAATTCCAGACACATAGGTCCCAGATCTCAAACTCAACATGCCTGAAATTAAACTGTTCTTCCCATCCAAACCTGTTCCTCCTACAGCTTCCAGAAGGAGCCAATCTGCAGTGTTTGCCACACTCACCGAGGTAACAAGTGAGCCAGGCAACAGCCACCCTCATTTGGTATTTCACTGCGCCGGGGAAGCCAACAGCAGGTCTGTAAAACACTGTTGCTCCTGGAAAACAGCATTACCAAGAATGTTCCAAACTGGTTTTTAATTTGGTGACAGGTTTAGGTAGTTTGCCCAAGTTCACTTTTATGCATAAGGAGAAGGGGAAAGTTGCATTGTTCTTCCCTTGGCTTAAAACAGAAGCTTTATGAGTACTTTTAACTTTAAGGTGGTGGCATCAGCACTGGCTGGTGTGGCTCAGTGGATTGAGTGCCGGCCTGCAAATCAAATGGTCACTGGTTCGATCCCCAGTCAGGGCACACGCCTGGGTTGCAGGCCTGGTCCTCAGTAAGCGGCACTCCAAAGGCAACCACACATCGATGTTTCTCTCCCTCTCTTTCTCCCTCCCTTCCCCTCTCTCTAAAATAAATAAATAAATGAAATCATTTTAAAAATATGGTGGGCATCAGAAAACCTGGACAACAAATTAAGAAAACAATCAGAACTGCAGATATTTAGGGTTTTAGCTCAGTTACAAAAGACAAAGGAGCAAGCCATGATGGCAGGTCTTCAAAGGCCCCTCACCCTCCAGAGCAAGTTTGTAACCACAGAATCGGAAGTGCTCCCACATTTTCACACGAGCCAGAACATCAGAGGAGAGGGTGAGAATGCTTTGTGACCACCTCAGGACCTCTCCCCTGGCTGGGTTTCCGTAGCACATGATGCCAGCTCACTCCCTGCAGTGGGGAAGGGCGACACATTGCCTTACCTTTCTGAGAGGCCTTTCACAACTGGCTAGAAAAAGAAGCACCAGAAGTCCATTGGTGAAGTCTGAGAGAAAAACAGGATCCCCTAGCTCTGCCCGGTGTGGCTTGGTTGGTTGGGCATTTTCCCACACAGTGAAAGGTTGCCAGTTCGATTCCCAGTCAGGACACATGCCTGGGTTTTGGGTTCAGTCTCCAGTCAGGGTGCGTACAAGAAGCAATGACCAATTGATGTCTCTCTCACACACATTTCTCTCTCTCTTTCTCCCTCCCTCACCCTCTCTCTAAAAATAAATAACATCTTTTTTTTAAAGAGTATCCCCCAGAGGATTGTAAATGGTAAAGTCTCAAGAGGACATTAACGAACATGTATCAATGGCAACCAAATGACAAAGAACAGCAAGAGCCTACTGGGGCTAAAGACTGCAGTCCAAGGACCTCTGACCGAGCAGCAGAGTCCTCTGAATGCCAGGGGAAAAGACAGACGTCTCAGACACGCAGAGCCTCTTGAGTCAGGAGCTAGTGCACCACCCATGGGGTCTGAGCAGAGAAAGCAACTGACGCACTACTCCGGAGCCAGGAAGGGGGAGACTGAGAACCCGCAGACGTGAAGAGCCACCAGACAGCACATTCCACCCACCTGCAAAGACAGATGCTGCTGCCCCAGTGCACACTGAGGACAGTGCTCTTGAACTTGGAACCCCACCCATGCAAACTTGCTCGTTTTGAGAAATGTAAAAAATACAAAGTACTCAGTTTCTCAAAATGAAAATATTACAGGATTATATAATAATCCTGGGAGGTGGGGGTAAGACAAATAAACTTGGAAGAAAGTGTTTACTAACTTGAACCAAACTGGAAAAACTTGTAAACATTTAAGACTGCTTTATATGTCAGCAAGAAAAGCAGAAGAAAACAAAACAGCGTCGTGATAGAAAGCCCGGCAGTGGATGTGAACAGCCTCAGCCTTCACCTGAGAAGAGAGATGGGCCCAGGTGCAAAGGCCGCATCCCATGTGGTTCCACACATACGGCATTGTGGAAAGGGCAGAACACAGACAGTACGGAGAGCCACGGCTGTTGGGGGCTGCCGGGCGGGAGGGACGAGCAGGTGGCCCCTGGGGACTTTAGGTTCTGAAATTGTTCTGTGTGGCACAGCGATGGTGGATACGTGTCATTACACCTTTGTCAGCCTAAACCATCCAACACAAAGAGTGAACCCTGGTGTGAAGTATGGACTTTGGATGGTAATGTGTCAACACTGACCCTCCAGTTGCAGCAACGTGCTAAGTAAGATGGTAACAAAAGGGAAAAGTGAGAGGGAGGGATATGTGAGAACTCTGTACTGTCTGCTCAACTTCGCTATAAACCTAAAACAGCTCGAAAAATGGTCTGTTACTGGGGGGTAAGTTTCTAAATGTGTAAAAATATTCAATATAAACCTCACTCATGATCAAGAAAAAAATCCCAAGCCTCCCAACATACTCTCAATATATCCCAAGTCATAGTGCTTCCCTGGCATCTCACTAGAACCTCGAGTTCATGCCATTCACATAAGCAGTGTCTAGAGGTGACATCTTTTTATCAGATGACTCACTTCCCCAATGAAAAGGTTTCAGATTCTCTGCAAAACAAAACCAAAACCCAGGACCGCACTGGTGGCCCCTCAGTCATTAATTTATGATCCACCGTTGATACTCACAGTGTCTGCTCTTGGAACGAAGTTAATGATGGATATTAGGTTAACTAACGCTTCACATAGACGTCTCGACAAGATACACCCGTGATCTCCAACTTCCACAAGTTTTCACAAACGCTGTATTTTGTAACAAGAGACATTTGCTAGACATTACAGTAAACGCATCACAAAGCAACAGAAATAGACAAACCGATAGAAGGGGGAGGAGGATTGTGTTTCTCTACCTGGCTTATTTCACTTAATATAATCCTCTCCAGGCCCATCCATATCATCACAAATGGCAGGATTTCCTTCATTCTTATATTTGAGGAGCATTCCATTTTGTATGTACACGTCGCATCTCCTGTACCCAGTCATCCGTTGATGGACACAGGTTGTTTCCGTATCTTGGCTACTGTGAAGAGCGCTGCCACAAACGTGGAGGTGCAGAGCTCTCCTCGGGGTCCTGTTTTCCTTTCCTTTGGATAAATACCCAGACCTGGGATGGCTACGTCATACAATGGTTCTATTTTTCACTCATTGGGGATCTGCCATACTGTCTTCCGGGTGGACCGATTTGGCCTCACTCATGGTTGCCATGGGCTTATTAGAAACATATACGTGTTCCAAATAAAAAAATAAAAGTTTGGGTACATCCTGACTGTCTCATCCAAGTACAAACAATGGATCAAAAGCAAGACTCACAGCCAAAAGGTGGAAACAACCCAAGTGCCCATCGGCAGGTGGGTGGATAAACAAAATATGGTTTATATAATGGTTATCATTCACCCAATCAAAAGAAGGAAGTTCTGACCCAGGCTACACCATACATGAACCTTGAACACATTATGCTGACTGACTAAGCCGGAGAGAACTGTATAAACACCTACCGTAGGCAAACCCACGGGGACGGAAAGTTGAAAGGTGGCTCCCAGGACCTGGGGGGGATGGATGAGGAGTTCAAGTTTACTGGGTGCAGAGTCTCAGTTTGGGAAGAGGAAACAGTTCTGGAGATGGCTGGCTGGTGCTGACTGTGGCCCAGCAACGTGCATGTGTTCATCGCCACTGAAATTAACCTTTAATGAGGTTAAAATGGTAAATTTGTCACGTTATTTCACCACAATAAGAAAGGAAGGAAGGCCCGGGCTGGTGTGGCTCAGTGGTTGAGTGCCGGCCTGCAAACCAAAGAGGGTCGCCAGTTCGACTCCCAGTCAGGGCACGTGCCTGGGTTGTGGGACAGGTCTCCAGTTGGGGGCATGCAAGGAGCCACTGATGGATGTATCTCTCCCACACTGTTGTTTAAAAGAGGTGGGGAGGGATGGGGAAAGAAGGGAAGGGAGAAAGGGAGGAAGGAAGGAAAAATTTAATTGCCCAGTTGCCCAGGTGAATACCCTGGG